>VWZW01000399.1:595610-672833 GCA_013397115.1 Edolisoma coerulescens
GGGAGGGCAGCGCGCCCCCGCCGGGCAGGGGCGGCGGGAGCTGCCGGGGCAGCGCTCCGGGACCCGGCCGAGCCTCGTTCGCCGCAACCGCTCCGGGATCCGGCCGTGCCTCGCCCTCTGCCCCTGCACTGGGTGGTGCCGCCCGAATGGGCTCTGTGAGGAGAAAAGCCGCTGCCAGCGGGGAGCGGTTCCTGCAGGGGGCGAGGCTGAGTCCCGGAGCCGCCGCCCGCCTGCCCGTGGGAACGATCGGCCCGTCCCCGTTACCTTCGGGGGCGCAGCGGCCCCAGAGACGGGGACGAGGGAACGCGGGGGGGCTCGGGCCCTGAGGGGCTTCCGAGCTGGCCCTGCCTCAGGGTTGCCCCGAGAGCCTCCTCCGTGGTGTGGAAACTCTCCCAGCCGGCTCTGGCTTTGCCCCTCCAAGACTGACTTTTCCGTAGCGCCCTGCCTCAGGTTCTCCGTATGTCAGAGCACTTTAGCTAGAAAGATCTGCCTCATGCCTTGGCTGGGAGTGCGGAGGCCGCTGCTGCTGCCTTGGCTGCACAGCTAAGCAGAGATATACAAGGCTTAAAAGTAATCTAACGACAAGCAGATCTTTCATTTCTGGGCTCCTCAGTGCTAGAGAGACCCAGAGTTCCTGGAGCGGATCCAGCGGAGGGCTGCAAGGGACTTGAGCATCTCTCTTCAGCAGAGGATTGCAAAGTGTATCAGGGGACTGGAGCATCTCTCTTACAAGGAAAGGCTGAGGGAACTGGCTCTGTTCAGCCTCGAGAAAAGACAACTGAGAGGGGACCTCATCAATGTCTATGAGTATCTGAAGGGAGAGTGTCAGAGGATGGACCAGGCTGTGTTCCTTGCTGCCAAGCAATAGGACAAGAGGCAAGGGACAGAAACTGATGCACGGGAAGTTCCACCTGACTATGAGGGAGGACTTCTTTACTGTGCGGGTCACCAAGCACTGGAACAGATTGCCCGGAGGGGTTGTCCCTCAGCAGAGATATTTTCAGAAATATTTCTGCAATTGCATACACTGAACAAAAGTTCCGCAATTGCTACCATAAAAGGCTACAGTTGCAACCATAAAAGCATTGGACTTAAAATTGGCTAACTGCACCTCTAAATAGCTACACACCTTTCTGAAAATTAAATCTGTAATTTTCTGCATGGGAAATCTGCCCCTCTGTCATAGCTGACAGATGTCAGAGTAAATTGTGCTCAGTTGAGACTGATTCTGTTCGACTTCAGGAATATAATTGTGTCAAATTTGAGGTATGAATAGATTGCCTTGATTTCAATAGTTTCATGAATAATCGGAACTGCATAGATAGTCTGAGACAGCTATCAATGCAAAATTTGCCCAGATTCTCAAGGCTAGGCATCTCTGGCTGTCAGAAGCACATAATTCTGAAATTGTTTGTGTTTGAACCATTTGATTGTATCACAGTTTGCCTTGGGTCAGTTGATGACTTTTGTTAGCTGTGAGACAGCCTGAGCTCAGCTCTGATACTTGAATACAAACAGGGACTTCCAGACAAGAGAGAAAATTCTCCAAACTTCTAGACTTCAGAACAGCTCAAGAGAAGAATGTCTAAAATTAAGCATTTCTGAAAACACTAAAGATTTGCTTATTTCTTTTGACATATAAAAATGAGTCTGAGTTGGCAGATTTGGACAATCTCGTCTTTTGTCTTTCTTGGTGATGCAAAAAAGGGCTTTTTTTTCCTTGAAATTCCATTACATTTTGGGGCATGAAATGGAAGGATGTGGGTAGAGAGGAAGAATAGAAGTCCTGGATGCTGCAAGTCTAAGTCAGGCTGTAATTGCAGTTCCTTTAATTACAGAGAGTGAAACCTGGCAAAGCGTCAGATCCAGATGTGGAGGATCTAGTAATGTAGGAGCCTAGTAATGTTGACATCATGACACCCAGGAGAAGCTGGCAGAACAGAGAATCAAGGCTTAGAAGAATGAATTTGGATCATGTTTCAGCAAACAGCTCTTGGTGCCGGGGAAGCCTAATTTTGATTGTGGTTCTTTGTCATCTGGGTCAATACAAATGAGAATAAATGTAACTCCCAATTTCTATTCTTCCTTAATAAATAAAACTGAAACATTTTGGACCACATCAATCAAAGTATTTTTAAATACCTTTTTAAAAATCAGTTGTCTTGGTTTTTTCCTTCTGGATAGTCTAGTTTTGTAGTTTCAGTTACTTTTTGTAATAGACCTTTCCTAACTGTTCATTATAGGAATTTATAGTTTTAATTAACTGCTAAATGTACATTTTTTCCAATTTTTTTCCATTATATTTTAATGGTGCTTACAGATGAAGTAATTATACTCTTAAGTAATTCTTTCATATTTTCTCCTTTTTTTCCCCCCTTGTGTTTTAAGAGAACAAAACCATAGCGTTCTGGCTTTGTGTTGCTCAGCTGCTGTGACATTTCTCCCACAACTTTTGAAAAGTTCAGATACCTTCAAGCCAGTTTAAAAGATAGGAAGAAATATCAGCAAGAACCAAGTTTAATCAGAATTTTGACTGTTCAAGAGACAAAAGTGATGGCTCACCATAAAACTAAGGATGAGATAACAGCCAGTGTAATTTCTGAGTAGCTGCTGATGAATTTATGTGTGCTAATTGGCCAGGTAGTGGAAAGCTACCACTAGGTAAAGTCATGGAGGGGGGTTGGGGATATTCTGGGGGAAGGGAAGTAGAGAAGACATAGGCAGTGTTGGGAAGATAGCGGGAAGTAGAAACTGGAGATATGCAAGAACAGGAGAGGACTGGAGTATGATGGAAAGCAGTGAGAGGTGTGGAATAGTTTGGGGAGCAGGAGGTGCTGAAAGGGGTGAGGCAGGAGGCATTAATTCTGCAGAATGTCAGGGTGGCAATCTTAAATCTGAAAAGCATTTTGGAATAATTAATTACTTTTCTGAGATAATCATCATGGGGTGATTAGGTGAAGTCTGTAGAAACAGTAGGACAATGAATTTCCACTTCCTATCCTGAGACGCTTGATTTTATAAATGACTTTTTTTTCCCTCGTGAAGGGCAGTTGGTCTCTGATCAAGAAACTGAAGAAAAATACATTACAAAGGTTGTTCAGAGCTTATTTGCCTATTTTATAGGATTTGTGTCACTCATTCCACACGCTTTTTTATTTTTTCAAAAGCAGCAAAGGGGTTTCTCAACAGCTTCCATTTAGGTCAGCCCTGCCAGGTTGCTCATTGCAGAGCACTCAGAAAGTGTAGTGAACTTCATTAGATGCCTGTCTCTAGTGGCCAAGGATCAAGACAGGGATTTAGTTAGTCCCTTTCTGAATGTTAGGCAGGGGGAAGAATAGTGGATTAAAAACAGTCACATAAAAGAAAATTATTTTTTGTGGCAAAATTGCAGTAGATGAGTGCATTTTTGAAAATCTTTTCTGGAAAAAACCCATCATTGGGAATGAAGAAGGAAACAAAATATCTCTAACTAAAAATACAGTGTAATACAAACAGTAAATTAAGTATTTTTTTAAATTTTGAGTTGGCCAGAGTTAAAGGAGGTGGGAGTAAGTTTGAGTATGCAGTTGAAATCAGAAATACCATTATCCTTGGTGACTAGATAAAACTACCTGCAGATATTGTTATAGTACATGTACATAGTTTAATGTCTTGTCTTCTTTTGAATGGGCTATGGGTTGTAGCATTTCAATTATAAGAAGCTTGTCAAAGTGACATAAGGACACTGATCATAGCAACAAATAAATCTCCATGTATAAATTTTTGGAAGTGAGACAAATGAGTAAAGAGGCACATTTTTCTTTTCATTGTCTTAAGTTTCTTAAATGCCTGCACTTAATCAGATGGGATCTCCTTCTGGAGCTCTTCAAAGACATCAGTGTCTTTTCCTCAACTGTGTAAGAAATTTATGTGCTTCATTTGACAGCCTGCATCTCTATAGCGTGGAAACTGGATATGTTCCCTAACACCCAGATAATATTCTGCTGATGTCTTAACTCCGTGTTAAGGCAAGACATGCTGTGCACCATCCCCACTTCCACTCCTCCTGGTCTTCCTACATTCCCAGTTTCTCTGGAAGAAAATTATAAGAGCTGCAGGCCTACTCCACCAGGCCCAAGGGATGATCAGGAACTATAGATACTTAAATATCTGAGTGTCAGAGAATTAATAGCCTGAACTATAGAGATTAGATTTCACTCCTCCCTGCCTAGTAAAACCAGCAAAAGCTTTCAACCTGGAGAAGCAGAGTCTTACACATAAAATTTTGAACAAGCCATTGGCTGTACCAGGGACACATCTTGAGAGTCACCTCTCTGTGTTTCTGTTTGGGTTTTTTTGCCATCTTTTGTTTGGTAAACTGAAATACCTATTTCTGCTCCCTGCCTATGCTAAAAGCCCCAGCATCAGGTGTGTTACTATAATAATCTGCTGTAGTTTATGCTTTTTCTTTTTTCTCTAAATGACAAGAATAGCCATGACAAATATAGAAACTAAGAAGCTAAAGGAATTGGGCACAATTTAAATGCTGAATTAAGATCATCACTTAATGCATTTGTCTGTGCATTCATAGGATCCTTAATCCTTTATTAATTTATGTAGTGCGTAGTCTTATATTTTTAATTATTAATGTAGTTATGTACCTATAGTGTTCAGAATTTGAACTACATTTCTTCTTTCAAAGATTAGAAACAGACATAAATACCATGTGAGTGATCAAAACAACTTTCAAAACTTTAACTATTCATGGCATTTGTAATTATTAATGATATTTGTAAACAGCTGAAGCCCTGTCTTGCTAGAATAAAAAAAAAAAAAGGAACTGTGAAGTAAATGTTGTATTATTACCACATAATACTGATTGCATATAGTGACTGCATATATGCATCATACTGGCTGCATAATAGTTTCCTTCCCCTGGACATCTTACTTTATGAAGACTCTTTTGTGGTTTTTTTAGTCACAAACAGAAACAAAATAGTGATTATATATTTTAGCATGTCCTTTTTGTCTTGGGAAGAAGATATTGAGTAAAAAAACCTAAAACACTTTCTGTTAAATAAATCAGTTTGATCACAATTTTTGAAGAAAAGCTGCTTTGATAAAGCAGCCTTAGGCATCATTCCTGAAGGAAAATAATAGTTTCTGTGTTTCCAGAGCTTGTAAACATATTGCTTATACCATATAAGTGGTTTTGTATAACACATAGGTTGGAAAATGAGGCCTGGAGCTCAAAAAAAATCTGTCTTGCTGTAAGAGTATGATGGTCACTAAATAGCAAAAACTACTGTTACCAGAACCTTAAGGTTCAGGCATATTCTCTGTCCTTTGCTTCAGTCATCTTCTGCTGGAATAAGAAGGGTTGAGAGAGAACAGCGACCTGTAGCAACTGCTTTTATAATATACAAGAGTTTTGCAAAATCTTCAAAATACAAATGCACTGAAGAAGTTCTGAGGCAGGTGAAGCTGAAAACATGAACTTGTCCCAGGCTTTCACTTATCAAGCAGAGATTTAGCCTGACCGTTATTGACTCTCAGTTCTAACATAGCTTGTATTTTAGAGTACTTTAGTTTTATTTGTATTTTCCTGGCTCTTTGTGAAGTACCTTAACTGAAAGCATTCAAAAATTCTGTTTATCCTTGTTAAGGTATTTGGTAAGCTTTATTTATAAAATTTATGGTTACTGAAAAGAACAGGAAAACGTTGTTTGGAATTACTAGGAGAACTATAAGAAAGAGCGAAATAAAACCCTGCTGTGGGATGATTACCAGCATTGATAGCTCTATTCACACATATTTCAGTTCCCTGTGATACGGCATATTTTAGAAAAACCCCATCAACCACAAAAATCCACATAAAAAGATCTATTGGTGGAACTCTGCAAATAACTGAAAACAAACAGTTCCTAGGCTAATTCAAGGATTTCAGCTAGTTTCTCCAGTTACGTACTTCAAACAAGTGTATTTTGAAATGCAGGAGACTTAACAGTAGCAATAATAAGCAAAATCTTGCTAGCAAAATGAAGTATAATGTAGAATTGCAAGACTTGCAGGTTTAGGAAGATCTCTAGATATCCTTGAGAAGAAAGTTTTATGTGCACTTGGGGTATATCTAAACACGCCAGGATAAAGGTTGGAAGGATCATGGTTTGTATTTTAGCACTTTGTCTTAATGCAACACTTGAGGAACTTAAAAAAGCAACAAGTTCTCCCAATTGCTCTCCAATCCTGCTCACCTCTGTATAGTCCCAATGTGATATTGACACCCATAGAAAAAAAAGCAACAAAACAAACCGAATCCCAAAACACTAAAAAGGAATTGGGCTAGACAGCTCTTAGAGGGAAAATGTGCATAAACCGATCAATGTACACTTTAGCCCTGCTGGAAAAACCCTGCTTAGACAGTGTAGAAACCAGCCTAGCTGCAACACCCAACATATGTTTGAATTTAAAATTTAAAACGTCAAAGTGATAGCAATTTCATATCTAACATGATAAGTGATATTCTTTTCATATAATTGATATTTGTCAATGCATCAAACTTGATTTACTTTTCAAAGACAGCTTAATTCTGACAACTTTCCTCTGGGGAAAATACCTTTACCTGCCAGTTAGGCTATCCAAACTCCTTAGTAGCCCACCTAGCAAGCTGCTGGAGGCTCCTGATATATCACACCCAGGGTAAGGAATTATTCACTGTCATGGAGAATTTTGAATCTTTGGGGTTTTTTTTTCTGAGCTAGAGTAACCCCAAATTTAAAAAAGAATTACTTCCTTTGCAAAATGGAGTGCTTTTATTTGTCATGCTATACCTAGGAGGTTGGGGTTTTTTGATATATACTGCCAATTTTAAATTGGATGCATAAACCAAATTTTCCTTCTCAAATTGGTACAGTTTTCAACCTCATACTTGCTACTCTTACAGATTCATTTTAATTTGCATTAGAATTAAATGCTGTGTGTTCCAAGCTGCTTGCGTGAGCACTCCTTAGCATTTGCAACCATTTGAACACAAGTTACAAATACAAAAAAAAGCACCCATCAAGAAGGTCTAAACTTTTTTTTTTTTTAATTTTAGCTTAGATATCTTCATTCTTTTTAATGCAACTTAAACTCATCTTCTTAAGAACTTTATACAAAACTGGAAACATTGCACACAGGAGAAGATGATCTAAGATAAAAATTGTGAATGTATACATACCAATTTATAGCAATTCGTACTAGAGTTTGCTGTTATTTTTTGTTTGTATTCATGGTAAATTTTTTTTGCTTGGAGAAGTGGCAGTTTTAAAGTTTGCTGTCTGTCATTCACATGCAAAACGCAGGCTTTGTCATGTCTGGAAAGTTTGGTTTCAAAAGCATTTTCTGAACTTGTGTAATTTGCTTTTGTCTTTATTTCAGAAAGACATGAGTTCGTCTCTGCTTGCTTGGAATATTGGGGGTTTCCCACTAAGGCTTTTTAATACTATTTATCTCTTTTAATTTTTGGTTTGGGGTTTTTTGACCTCAGTGGCATTATTTGTCCCTCAAGACAAGGCTTGGACAATTCAAGATAGCACGTGATCTGTACTACACAAAACACAAAACAGAGTGGTATCTTGATAGCCCCCTTGCATTAAAAATGCATCATAGTATTGCAACTTTTATTTTAAAAGAACCCTAGGGTCTTTGGAATGTTTCTGTCTTCCAGGGGTAATCTTTTTTAGTTTAATCATCTTTTATCTCACAAACATGATCATTTTCCATATATCACCAGTTATTTGTAATACCTTGGTAAACTAAAATACAGCAGATAAAAGTACAGCTTGAGGTGAACTCTCAGAGTCTAGATCCTTAGTTGCACAAATTCTCGGTACTCCACTTTCTCTCAGTTTAGGCACCTATCTTGGCATGTTAATAAAAGGCAGTCTGTATATTCTTTCTCCTAGTTACTGGCTTTGTGTACTTTTCTCTGGATCTTGATATGTGATGGACATCGTAAAGAACAAAATACATACAGGTTGCAGTGTTATGTACTGTTGTTTCTTAGCAGGTTTAGCCAAGGCTTAGGAGGTTTTTTTGCATTTTATTTTAAGTAAATCAGATCCCAGACTAACTGCCAAGGCTTTTGCCACGGTGAAAAGTCATCATTATGTAAATACTGAAATGTCACCATTACATTGCTTGAATAGAAACAATAAATAGTAACTGCAAACCTTACAGTAGTTTATCTACCATATCACTAATTGCCTCATCACAAGGATTAGATTAAGGCCAAACAAAGTTTCTCTGCACATACATTAGAAATGAGCTGTTCAATCTTTGACACTAAAACATTACCTATTCTGGACTTGATCTTCAAAACATTGGGTTAATAGTCTAAATGCCAAAGAATTTCAGAATCCATAGAAAGCACACATAATGAGAGCCCAGTAATACAGCACAAAAGACTGGTGAGATTTTACTGAAGTTAATTTCTGGAAGAAAAAATATTTCAAATGCAGACATTGACTTCAATGTCCTGTCTGATTTATTTCAGGAGAACTCCAAGCTAATTCAGAGGAGATTTCCCTTCACTGCACTGCAAAAGTCTTACCTCTGAGATAATTCAAAACTGGGCAAGAGTTTTACAAGAGCATCAGTTTGAACAAAAGCTTGGATAGAAAGAACAATCTGTTTCCATTTTTATTACAATTCTGAATACTCCATACTTGGAGAGATTGTTAAGGAAAGGCTTGAGGCAGATGAGACTTTCCTACAGAAAGGAACTACACAAGAATGTCGTAAAATGAAACCTCAGATCCATCATCCTAAACTTTCTATGAAGTTCATGACATTTAAAACTTTTTTTTATGTTTCTCTGAATTGGTTTCAGTCATGGATCTCAGTGTTCACACAGATTTCTGGTTGTATGGTAGCTTGTGATGTGGCAGTACCAAAATGGTCAGAGATCCCTGAGCGTGTCAGGTCATGTCAGTTGGGGCCCCTTGGCACTACCAAAGGAATATGTCTGTTACAATATCAAGCTAACATTATTTTATTAAAATTTCACACAAAGAAGGACAGAGGGATCCTAGCTGTATCACTAGAGTCTGATTTTCATTAACTGGGCATGTGTTACTTAGGAAGAAGTTTCAAAAGCACCTAAATGCCTTATAGGAAGTGCTACAATCTTTCAGTGGGACTTCTGTGTGTGAAGAAATTTGTAACTCATTTTTCTTACTCCGTCTCAAGAACTTTTACATATTACAAAATATAATTTGCAAGGTTGTTGATTCAGTAATGTTCTGTTTCTTTCTGTTTTGTTTGGGTTTTTTCTCTGCTGTACTGCAGTTCTATTGGCTGACTTGAAAAACATACCAAATCCTCGCTTGTCAGCCAGACGAGGTTTAAAATGCAAGCCAACACCATCCCCTCATCTTTTGTGCAAGTTTCCGATCTCACAAGTTCTGCTTACTGCCCATCCCACAGTTTATCCAGTGTCTCCATCTGTTCCTTGAAGAAATATCTTAATTTCAATGATAAGCATATTAACAGATTTCTACATGTTTCTTCTGGTTCCCTGCACCTATAACTCAGTCTGTAATTCCACAGGTGCCTGTTCCCATGCTCTGACAGAGGAATGTTGTTCATCACAGCCTTGACTTAGACAGGGCATATTTTCTGTTGACTTTTTCTCTCCTTCTGTAGACATACATTAAACACTTGAATGGGCTCACATTGCACAGGTTCCAGATACGTTCAGATACTTTTAAAGAAGAATCTTGATATACCTCTTCTATTTTATGGGCTCAGTGCAACCATAAACACATAACCTTTTTTTGTTTTCTGGAAAGAGCAATAGTAATATTGGTCTTTCCTGAGGTGGCCTTATGATTCTAAAATATTCAAATACACAACAAATAAAGTAGTCAATATTTGAAAAAAAACATAACTCAAGTTACATGTAATGAATATTCTCCCCCTTTAGTATAATACATCTGTTGTATTAACTATTTTGTCTTCTGAAGCTTTACAGATAAATAAAAATAATAACAATAAATATAAGCAATAAACAATGCACTAATGCTCTTGAACATGCTAAAGCAGGAGTTCCCAAAATGCTTTTTGTGGGGTCTTTTAATGTGTGCACATGGGGCCATGGTGAGGCTGTGCAACAAAATTCATTGGCAGTGCAGTATCTTCTCAGTAGGACAGCTATGAAGTTCTACACATTAACCTGAACAGCCCACAGGTTTCACACTGTGCAAGGTAACTCAATAATCTCACCTTCTATAATATATACACATAATATATATAAAATATGTATATAACCTAATTCAACACCAAGTACTTTTTAAATTTTCTAAAGGGGTTTGAAAGTCAAGATCAGTTGTCCTTTTGACTAATTATCCAATTTTCTTCATTAGTTTATCCTGGAATTTTAATTTTCTCAGAATCTCACTGTCAGTAATACATACCATACACGTTTTTAGAGTGATGGCATTCTGCAAACTGCAGAAGAATCAACTTCAATGCTCTGAATTTTTTGAGTGCTAGTCACCCCATCACCTGGAGATTTGTTTATCAGCTTTGCTTTTGATAAAGGACAGGTTACATCCCCTCATATTACAACTTTTCCCCAGGAGGATTTTGGCCGAGCCTGAACTGAAAGGGACTGCTCAAAATTGTTTATAGGATATATTCTACAAAAAACAGAGTGCATGGTTTCTCCAATCTCAACCCAGTAGCCACTGATGCCTGCTGAAGATGATCTTGTGATTTAAAATAAGTGTATCTGCTAATGGCAAGAAGTGTATCCTTTCTAGGGCCATATAAATTTTTATTTTTTAATTCTATATTTATCGACAATGAGTGATGCATGTTTATTTAAACATACAAGCAGCATGCAAGTATGCTGAAGAGATAAAGGGCAGTAATTTTGATAGTATCTACATGTTTTCCTACATGATTTCAATATACCAATTCTTTTCAGTATGATCTTTAAGCAAATCCTTAAATTACTAGTCTTGTTATAACTTTACTGTTATTTTCCAAAGTTCCCATAATTTCTCAGTATAAGCAGTCATGTAGCTAATGTCCGCAACAAGCAGGACACAACAAATGCCATATTGTAATGGGAATACTGAGGTGACAGAAAAAAGTACTCAATACAAAATGCTATATTCACCATTAGTCCTTCAAATTTGTGAAGCCAATAAAAAATTCTTTCTTTTAACTTAATAATTAAAGTCCCTAAGCCAGCATTTGTCTGACTCTTGATAATAAAGAGCTGATTGTGATTATTTACTGACAGATAATAATGCATCATTGCTGAAGTAATCAGCAGTTCTCCAACCCCTTTTCCAAGCAGGCAGAAAACAAGCATAAACACTAAAAGCTTTGCAAAGTTTGAGTCATCGTGTCCTTATCTATCAGCTCTAGGGAATGTGCCACAAGCTCTACTTTCTGTGCCATTTGCACAGAAAGTGCAAATCTAACAGACACACAAAGGAAATTGGAATGTACAAAGCTCAGTGTATCATTCCTTTCTTAGACAAGTAATTTCCCATTTTCCTTCCCTTGACTTCATAGCCTGTTCTCCCTGGGTATTGTTATTTCAGCGCTCAGCTCTCCTACCTTGGTAGACTTTCCATGTCTGCAGAAGATGACTAAGAGGAGATGATGATAATAACTGTATTATTCCTCACGAAGAAGTCATCACAAGTTTGCAACCGTTCTCCTCCTCTAGCTTTGGAGTCTCAGTTTCATAGGGTAAAATGAAGTACAAACCTCCAAAGTATGGGAGGAATGAGAGTAGGAATTTGTACTTCACTCTAATATGTTCCTTTCTAGTTTTTGCTCTTGTACAACTGAATTAGAGAAGAAGGAACTATTGTGGGGCAATTTTCAGATAGCTTAAATTCCACCTAAGTCCCACTGCCTCATTAATGAAAACAGAAAAGTACCTCTCAGAAAAATGCTTCAGAGTGGCTGAGCAAGGCACTGAGCAGGAATACAAGAGGCACAAGGATCTAGCAGAGTGTAAGCCATCAAAGTATAAGGGCAAGAAGCTTACTTTGGCAGGTCTTGTACCTCATCACAGATGTAGGCTTGACTGCTGCTCTGTTTTGATAATTTAAATTAAATTACCTCAGTATAATCTGAATAAGGAAAATTCACAGGATCACAAAGTCATCAAGGTTGGAAGATACCTTCAAGATCATCTAGTCCAATCAGCAACCCAGCACCACCATAATCACCCCTAAACCATGTCCCCAAGTGCCACATCCAGATGTCTCTTGAACACTTCCAGAGATGGTGACTCCACTGCCTCCCTGGGCATCTTTTTCCAATGCCTAACCATTCTTTAGGCAAATTTTTTTTTATAATGTCTAATCTGAACCTCTCCTGGCACAACTTAGGGTCGTCTCATCTTGTCCTTTCACTTAAGATGTGTCAGAAGAGACTGACCCCGCCCTGGCTACTCCCTCCTTTCAGGCAGTTGTAGAGAGGAATGACGTCTCCCCTGAGCCTCCTTTTCTGCAGGCTAAGCAACCCCAGCTCCCTCAATTGCACCTCATCAGACTTGTACTCCCAGCCCTTCCCCAGCTCCGTTGCCCTTCTCTGGACACACTCCAGCCCCTCAATGTCCTTCTTGTAGTGAGGGACCCAGAACTGAACACAGGATTCAGGGTGTGGCCTCACCAGTGCCAGTTACGGGGGGACGGTCACTGCCCTGATCCTGCTGGTCACACTATTGCTGATGCAAGCCAGGATGCCATTGGCCTTCTTGGCCACCTGAGCACACTGCCAGGTCAAATTCATTGTCAAAGAATTAAAACTTTCCGATTCCTTTCTTGTAGGGTATGATTACTTGATTAAAATGTTTACAAGTCACACAGAAGTATACATATATTTTAAGGAATGATAATTGACTTTAGGACTATGGCTTTTGAATAGATTTTATGGGATTTATCTCCTCTATTTGTGACTGCAGCAACTGACAAGAGAAGACTGACCGATGTCATCTACCTAGACTTCTGTATGGCCTTTGACACAGTCCCCCATGACATCCTTATCTCCAAACTGGAGGCAGACGGATTTGAAGGGTGGACTATTTGGTCGTTAAGGAATTGGCTGGATGGACATCGCCAGAGAATTGTGGTCAATGGCTCTGTGTCCAGGTGGAGGCCACTGACAAGTGGTCTCCCTCAGGGCTCTGTCTTGGGACCTGGGCTCTTCAGTATCTTCATCATTGACATTGACAGTGAGATCGAGTGCACCCTCAGCAAGTTTTCAGATGACACAAAGCTGAGTAGTGCAGTTGACACAACAGAAGGATGGGATGCCATCCAGGGGGACATGGACAAACCTGAGAAGGAACTCATGAGGTTCAACAAATCCAGGTGCAAGGGGCTGCACCTGCCTCAGGGCAATCCTGGGCATGAGCACAGACTGGGAGAGGAACTCATAGAGAGCAGCTCTGCAGAGAAGAACTCAGGGGTTCTCATGGATGAAAAGCTGGACATGAGCCAGCAATGTGCCCTCACACCCCAGAAAGCCAACTGCATCCTAGGCTGCATCAAGCAGACAAAATGAGGGACAGATGCTATGGAAACTTCCATATTGCATTTCAGCAAATTATTCCAGCCTAAATCTTGTGATTTAAGTTGATACAATGCTTATCAAACTTTTCAGTTGGCAATGATTGTGTAATGAGGATAAAATTTTTCTAACTGTAATACAAGGATGGAAGAAGGAAATTAATGAAAGCAAGTGAATAATCAAGGAAAGAGAAACTGATCATCCAGGTTTTTTGCTAGTAAATGACTGTTTTCTGAAATAATTTCCAGAGTTCGGTTGCCTTAACTTTAAATGTCAAAAACAATGGAGCTTTCACAAACCTGCTTTAGAACACTACAGCTTTCCTTGAAGATTTACTGATGGTGAGAGTTGATGGCACAGCTCCCCTGCTAACACAATACAGAGCTGCACACAGAGGCTGTGTCTGACATTGTACTAGCCACTCCTATGCCTGTGCAGCCTCCTCCAAAAGTCTTTGAACTTACAGTCTGAAGGCTAAATCCTGACAAAGATACTCATTGTGAATACTACCTCAATTACCAAATTATCTGTTTCGGTCATCTTGTCTCTCCTGGGGAGTGGCATCTCACTCTTTGTTTGACCCAGCTGAACACAGCAACGTTCAATGCAAATATTAGTCCATCATTATGGTGCTTTAAACAAACAAGCAGGTTTGGTTTAGATCTTCCTAAATATGTTGAAAGAGGCACAATGTAAATATGTGTGCTGACAGGGAGTCTGCAGAGGGGCTGCTGGAGTACCTAGCACATCCTAATGGTTACTCTAAGCGGTTCCTTTCCAGCACGTGGCCTTCCTGACTTATCCCCTTGTCTCTCAAGAGAGAGAGAAACAATAGAGGAAGCTGTGACAACTCACTTAAGTGCCCTAAGTATATGTCAACAGCAACAGAAACCGTTTTGGCTGTTCCAGTTGCTAATATGAGACTATTTTGCTAAAAAGACTATTTGAAATTGCCCCAGAAAGGATTTTCAGTTTGCTGCCGCATTGGTAGGACTATGCTTGTCTCTTTGCAGCAGCCAACAATATTAGCAGGATTTCTATACAATCCCTGAGGAGATGGAAGATCCACGACAATTCACACTGCCAAGGGTACAATTTCATAATACTTTCTTATTACCTAGTATCTGTCAAATATCTTCAACTTTTTACTTGCCTGAAATGCTACTCCTGAAAGTAACACATCTTGTTTTCAGACTACATAAGGATAGGATAAGCTTACTGATAGAAAGTTGAATAGTAGTTCCTGGTTAAATATGGTCATCAGCCATGTCCTGCTCAGTATGGTTTGAAGAAATGACAGTCTAGAAAAATGTTATGTTTCAGAAGCTATTCTGAATGATTTCTTGCCCCTGCACACAGGAATGGCTGCACGCACAAACACCGTGTCAAGTTTGATATGAAGACTTGAAGTTAAACAAATAAGGAAAAATGGGTGAAGGTGCCACTTCAGATCTGCAAAAGAATCTCTGGACAGAATTAACCAAATAATCATAGAATTATTTAGGTTGTAAAGAACCTTTAAGAACATTTAATCCAACCATTAGCCTAAGTATTTGTGCAGAACTGTGTTTGGGCATTAAATGTACTGCTGATTACAGACTTCAGACAAAGAAAAACAGACTGCCAAATATAGACTTTGTGAGAAAGCACAGGAAATATATATGGAACTGCTCTAAGGGTGGAAACTCGGGGACCATGCTGAATTCATAAATTCAACAGAAGTATCATTTATCTTGTACCACTCAGAAGAGGCAGAAGCTGTATGACTTTGGAAAAAAAAGAAAGAGATTTTCTTAAAGGGCATCATTATGTGAATTGTTTTCAGCAGTTTCTTCCACTTTACATAGAGTTGGCAGCATACACAAGTTGAATTTTTTCCATTTTCCCTCTACTTGTTTACTCTTCAGTGCACTTGAAGATTTGCATCTGCTTATTAATTAGAATGAAATAAGTTCCCCTGTTGTCACCTAAATGCGTGTAACAACCATTTAAGGGGAGATTGGGACACTGACGCTGCCTGTGGTGACTGCCTGCAAGGGCCAGCATTTCCATCTTGGAGAAGGTGACAGCCTTTCCTCCTTTCTAGACCTAAAATAGGAGGTTTGCAGTCAGTAACAAGTACATCTGGCTAGGAATGCCCCTGTGGGTAGATATTAAACACAATTTCACTGTGAACTCCAGTAGCAAGGATTTAGCCAGGATCTGGTGCAGGGTGCTGTGTGAGATAGTCTGTATCTGTATGGCTGAAGTAATCTGTTTATTATATGATTTTTAAGTTTAAGGTTTAGCAGTAACAGTTGCTCTTGTCACGATTTTTACCCCATGCTGTCTTTATTTATTTAATTTCTTTCCACTAGAAAGACATTTCTCCCCAACACCATTTCTAAACAACAGAAATAAGTAACTTGATAATGACATACATTTGCTTCAACCAGAGTCATGGGGGGAGTTTTTAGTCTGAATAGTAATGCATAACTGCTGCTAAAATTTGAGAGACAAGATAATCTTAATTTTTTTTTTAAAGTTCTTGAAGGCTTTCCTAGAATGATGCATACTTATTTACATAGAAAAAAATCAGAACCAGGACTGCATCATTGCATCCAGTTTTTGAAATGTTTTGACACATTTACAGAGATTTATTAGGTAATTTCACATGCTTGTCTGGCAATTTATAATCCATTATTTTGCACTACAACGTGCACCCTTGAGTTTATTTTATGGCATAGACATAAAGTAAACTAAATGACAACATCTCCTGGCCTCTCCCTTTTATCTATGGGAATGACCTTCAGTAAAGAGAACCCAAAGGATGTTGTGCATCCCTGTTTAAGATATATTATTTTCATTAATGTGAATGTTTCGGAGTAAATGAGGAAGTAAGACTTGGCTTAGGTTAGAATAACAATACAATTACTTAATAAACCATGTGTCATGAGAACCAGGGTCAGTATTGCATCAAAAGCTGCACTGTTTGAGAACCATCTTTGGGGCTTGGTCTTCCAATATTATCTGCTGAGAAAAATTTCTAAAAATCTGGCTTATTTCTTCATGTGCTGATGGGTTTCTGCAGTGAAGTCGGGATATGTATGAAATACAGCACAAAACTCCCACTCAGTTAAGGGCAGAATTAGTCACCCCAAACTGGAGATAGATAAGTACTAAAGGAGAGAAGCAATTAAGTATTGTACACCTTAGTTTTGATGTAAATACAGACGTTATAGTCCAAATTCTACTTCCTTTTATTTAATCAGAAATCAGTGAAGCAACTCTGTGTTATAAGCACTAAAAGTAAAAGGAGAACTGCAAGCAAAGTAAAATAAAACACACTGGGTAAAAGACGAGGACTACAGCCTGGTTTTCAAGGCATAGAGCAGATTTACATGGAAAATAACTTTTAAAAGCTGGAGGAAGGAGAAGAGAGAGGAAGGAAAGGTATGCCTGACCTGCAGGCTAAGATCAATTTGTGCTGCAAGGTCGGGAACGTTGGAATTCTAAGGGTTTGTTTTTGCCCACTATTTGGAGTCACTTCATGTTTTTGTACTAGAACTGAACTTCTCCAATGATAAACATGTTTAGCTCTAGTCATTTGGTTTGTCACCAGCTGGGAGCAGGGGGGAAACCATGCTTATTCTCCAGACTAGTGACAATTCAATTGGGAGGCTTCTGTTCCTCCAGTTCCAAGAAACAAAGTTAATTTACTCAACCTTTTTCTTCTGGAAAGGTTATATATAGTTGGATGATTTTTATTACACAGGGTTTTTAATTTTGTCCTGAATCTTCTGTTTTCATTTTGGCCACTTGTCTATAGAGCATCATGATGTATTAACAGTACAGATACAAATAAACCCCAGAAAAACCCAACCAACCAAAAAAAATATTATATACCAGTTTTTAAATTGTCCTCCACACTGTTTTAATGAAATAATAGTTCAGAAAACAGTTATTAAGTGGAAACAGTGCTGTGGGTTAGGTGGCTCAGTGCTAGAGTACCATCACACTAAAAGCTCATTTTTCAGCATGAAGAAATAGATTCTGCTCCAAGACTAAATGTGAGTTCTATCCCCTTGGAACAGTCCTCAGACTGTATGCTGTACGTGGCATGATGTATGAAGTTGTAGGAATGTAGGAAATGGAGCCAATGTTCCCATTAAAAAAAAAAAAGGAAAACAGAAAACCAAAGTTTGAAGTTCAGGCTAATAGAAGTGTGGTGAATCTGAAGTAAGATTTGCCCAGTGAAAAAACCTAGTATACTTTTACTGTAGGTTTAGGGTCTTAATTTTGTAATTTACATTTATTATCACCCTGTAACAATTTACACAACTCCTCTTCCTCCTGTAACCAACCCTAAATGACACCACTTATTTAAAACACACTTGAAACTAAAGAGTAGCTTGTATTACCTCCAGCTCCATGTGTTTTTCTTCCAAGTCATGGTCCTTCAATGCCTTTTCAGAATGATTATTACAGTCTTCTAAATGACAGATGTGCTGATATTTAGTAAGTTCATGTTTAGCTTGCTTTCTTTGAGAAACATTCCTTCTCTGAAGACCTTTGAAAAATGCCTCATACAGTGGCAGTTCCGTAAATGTATCATCATCACCTCTGTTATCTGCTTCTTCGTTTTCAGAAGAAAAATCATCTGCTTCTCCTGCCTCACAAATATGGAGCTTAGTGTCAGCTTCATGTGATAAAGATTCAAAATCAGAAAATGTGATAGCACATGGTTTGTGTTTTACGACTCTGATCTCATGATTTGCTGCTGGTTTCTTGTCTGAATTTTTTCCTGTAAGGACTGGCCATTCTGTGTGCATGGGAAGGTTTAAAGGATCTTCATTTGGCATGTGCCTTGTAGAACAGGATAATTCTTCACAAAGGGGCTTTGTCTCAGGCTGGTTGGTGGCACTGGCTTGCCCTGCAGCCGTGCCAAGTTGTAGGGATGTCTCATTGTGGTCCGATAAGGATGACACAGACAGCAAGCTCGGCTCAGGTTCCAGTAACACATTCTGAAATTCATATGGACTTGCCTGATTTTCTATCTTTCTTTGGTATTCTTCATACTTTGCTTCCTTTGGAGTCCCCAGGCACTTAGCAGATATAAGATAAGGGGAGCCCTGTTCTTCTTCATAGATGTTAGTTTCCATTCCAATGGGTTTCATTCATCAGAGATCCAAATTACTTCATTTTTGCTTTTCTTAAGAAACATAAATCTGCATATGTAGCCAGGAAATATATTCTTAGTTTTCCAAAACCATGATCACACAATCATTATTAATGCCTGGATTCTCATACAAAACATCTGAATCCTCTCAGCTCCTGAAAAAAATAAATAAAATTAATGGCAACGTGTTTGCAATGGAGTGCGTCCACAAAAGTAATCCTGAAACATGAAATGTCCATATCAAATTTACTTCAAATTATGCCTCTTCAAAAATATTTCATGTGTGCAGATTAAATGGACTTAAAACATGAGAATCTTGACTTGTTTTACTTAGAATCTGGGAAAGAAATGGCAAATGCAGAAAGGTTTTTTAATTATTGACTTTAAGTTGATTATTGACACAATGGTTCAGAATCATTTAAAGTGATGTTAGATATATGCTTGTTATATAAACCTGCCTGTGTTCACTGTATTTTCACTGACAACTGTTAAATCACTGACAACTTTTACACTGCTCTGATAAAGCTATTAAAATGCCATAGGGAAGACTAAGGAACAAAACGTAGGGAAATGTCATAGGGAAAATTGACAAAAAAGAAGATGTCAGTACGGGTATGATTTTCTGTATCTCGAATTAAGGGAATTGCCAATGCAGTTCAGCACCTGTCCATTTCCAATAGATTTGAAAAGCAAGAGGAGGAGGCTAAAAATAACAGAGAGCTCCAGTACTACATCGGAGTTGGCCTTGTCTGCTCACATCCAGGCTGTGCACCTCCAATGCACTGGGAGAAGGGAGCAGCTGAAAAACTGATCTTGCATCACTGAGTAGCTTACATTCCCCCATACATGTCATTTACTTCTTGTGACAGATTGAATATTGATAGTATTTATTTTAATGATTGTTTCAGTACTCCATCTGTGAGAGAGCAAAGCAGAACAGAAGCTTTTCAAAACAAAAAGAGAAGCTTAAGCCTTTGATGTATGTGGCAAACCTGTCAGTGATGAGGAAGACACGTCAGAAGGCAGCACTGTGACTGTCAAAGTGGGAAGCAAGCAAAGTAAGATGCTGGCATGTGATGTGCCTGTCACTGCATGTGCCATAAACTGAGCAATGCACACCAGCTAGGCATATATTAGTGCTGGTTAGTGTATATTTTACTGTTACAGGCATACATTTGGTAATAGAAAGAATACCGTTACACATCCAGAAAATTTGGATTTATTGTATTACCTTTGTCGTTTGAACTGCAGCTGTAATAGATGTGAGCATGCAGGTACACACTTGTTTATGCAGACCTCCTCTCAGCTACTGATAGCTATTTAAACGTCAGACATTATTGTAAACTGTCTAACCTCCTGCTGGAGTCAGTGGAGAGAGAAAATGCTTCCCGAAGGTAAATGCTCTCACTTATCTTGTTTACCTATTTTGACGCGGGATGAGTCTCCCTCCTGTCTTGACTGCCTAAGACAAAACTATGGAGGATGTTTAGACAAAAAGCTTACACCAGTCATTCTGCCTTTAGAGGGAAAAATATATAAAGCCGAGAAGAATCTCAGCCCCTATTTGTGGTACACAATAGCAATAGATCACATTATCTGTGCGTGAATGAGAAACCTACTTCTAAGCCCTCATTTTCTCAGGTGCTTCAGGTTAGTCATCTACATAGAATTAACTTCACTTCCGGAAGTGCTGAACACCCTTGGTTCTTGCTTAACAGTGGGAGAACTAATTGAGCACAATGTCTTTGAAAAAGAAAACACATTCCCAGTTTTAGATGGAATGATTGGAATAACTAACATTTCACACAATATCTTGTACACTGTGGGTATAGTGAAAAAGCCTCCTGCCATTTCAGGTGATTATTATCTGTGCTTCACTGTGAGCCATCACCTTTGCTCCTGAGTCCCTGCCACCCAGCAGCCCGGAAGAAGGCACCCACGCTCCCACCACACAAAGCCAGCTATAAGCCAAAAAGATCTGCCTATTCTAGCAGACTGCCCAAAGGGCAGCAGAAGAGCTTTGGCCTGGCTGCCCACATCAGGTGAGAGGGTTGTGTTCACCAGCCATTGCTGCTGGTGGCTGTCCTGTTTTTCATCTGATGGTAGTTCCAGAAGATGTAGCAGTGCTCAGGTCTCCAGGTCTCTCCCAGAGATTCTCTTCCCCAGTCGTCACCCCTTCCTATTGTCACTCTTTCTTGCCATCTTTGGCCCGTTCCCTGGACCCTCTTTAGTTTTGGTAATGCTGCCAAGCAGGATCTGCTGTGATGGCATCTGCAGAAATACACCATTGTGTTCATAGTAACATCTTTGCTGTAATAAGTCCAACATTTAGCAAAAAATGTTCCAGAAGGGGTTACAGAAATTCACAGGATCACAGGATGGGTCGTGTTGGAGGGCATCACAGTGGGTCATCTGGTCCAATTTCCTGCTCAAGCAGGGTCATCATCCTACAGCGCATAGCACAGGATTGTTTCCAGATGGCTTCCTGAGTATCTCGGGTGAGGAAGATTCCACAGCCTCTCTGGGCAATCTGTTCTAGTCACCTGCACAATAAAGAAGTTCTTCCTCATATTTAGATGGAACTTCATGTGCATCAGTTTCTGCCTTGTACATCAAATTCTGCA
This sequence comes from Edolisoma coerulescens, assembly GCA_013397115.1. Lineage (NCBI taxonomy): Eukaryota > Metazoa > Chordata > Aves > Passeriformes > Campephagidae > Edolisoma > Edolisoma coerulescens. Next base: position 616,956 of record VWZW01000399.1, read on the forward strand.
GTAGGCATGCACGTGATAAGTGAATTAAGTATTTTTTATTTCTATTACTTTAGGATGATGCTTTAGACTTCCAAACATGAATTATCATTCAAAATATTATATTTTTCATTATCTCTCTGTATTTACTAGCATTTAAAATCAATACCCAACTTCTTTTAAAACTTTGCTAAGTTATTTCTCTCAAATGAGTTTTGGTTTTTACAGGGTGTGGTGTAAAGCTGTAATTTTTACAGTTTAATTGCAAAAATCATGAAAGAGTTTTTCTGTTTACTATATTTGCTTATTCTATTGTACTCTTTATTTTTCCTGGAATGAGACTGGAACAAATCAAGTATGCAAAAGCAGGCTGGTTTTGTGCAAGTTTGGCAAGAAATCTCTGAGGAGGAAGTGGTGAGAAGAGAGAATGTCAGTTTACCCTTGTTCATCCTGTGCAACATAGCTCTTTACTCAATCTAGCAGTGACTAGAAAAAACCCCACACTTTTATGTATAATTAAATTCCATATTTATAAAGAGTTACACATAGACGTTTCTAGCTCCTAAAAATGGAGCATTCTTGGCAAAGCAGAGAATTTAGAAATCCTGCCCAAGCAACATTTGTAACTCAGAGTGCTCTGAACATTCAGAGCTAAATCTGTACATGTCGCAAAAGGACTCTAAGACAGTCCTGCAAAATAATGTAATTCTCACCACAATGATGAATGTATGCACACACAAGTTCTGAGAACTAATAATCTTTCTTGAAAAGGTCTTCAAGGCTTTATAAATAGTGAGATTACTTTTGTATGCATATGTAATTCTAAATAGATATTGTAGCATTAGCTCTACTGGTAGAAGCTAGTGCAGGTAAGGATGTGGAATAATGAAATATATGTATGTTTTCCAAATAAAAAGGGAATGCAGGGCTACCACCGGTAACTGTCCAACCAGAACTGACTCCAAGCAGCATTAGTAAGAGCAAAAAAATTAAAAAGCAACACTCACAGCAACAGGAATTTTTTTTTTGTTAAATGCATATCTGAATGTAGCAACTTCAGCTGTTTACACATGTGAGTTTAAAAATTATAAATAGAATGTTGTTTATTAATGAAAACTCCTTACAAATCAGCAGTAAATTAATACAGATTTGTGATATAGTTAGTGACATGCCATGGAAGGGAAGTTCTCATATGGTCTGGCACAAGCAAGTGTGTATGTGAAGCCTCACAGATCAACTTCTGTGTGTCATGCTATACTGGCTTGATTCCCCTTTGCCTGAAATCAAATTATTATAATTTATTTCATAGGGTTACTCTAACAGCAAGTCACCTAAAACAGTTTTTCAAACATGGCTTAAATTAGTGCATTTCAATACCCATTATGTATTTTGGCATTATAGAGCATGTGAATATGTGTAACTTTTTCAGTTTAAATTCAATTTACATCTGAACTGACATAGTAAACCAGCAAATCATTCCTGATCTTGGCTGGAATAGTACACCACTCATCTAAAATAAAAAGTTTCTACCTCTCAGCCCCTAGTGCATTTTTTTCCCTTTCACAATGACTTTGCCTAGTATTTTCTATTGGCTTACACAATCTTCCCCTGAAAAATTAAGCAAATAAGGCAAGAGAATTCAAGATACATAGACTAAGAGAAAATGATGAGATTAGGATTTTTTCCTGATGATAATTTTACCTGTTTTGCAAGGTAACCTCATATTTTTCAATTCAGTTAATTTCCATAAGCGTAACAACAGGAACTGCCTGAGTCGCCAAAAGATCCTCCAAGCATTGGGGCAGAACAGAAAAAGGAGTGAGCAAATCCTTAACAAAAGACATTTCAGCTTCCTTGCTGCACAAGAACTCTGTCAACAGAAGTATGTGTGAGAATCCCTGGGGCGAAAACAGCCTTCTGCAAGCATTGGCCAAATTATTCACAGAAAAAGACAAAAAAAAAGGAGAGGGAAGGAAAAAAATAAAAAGAGAGAGTAAGAGCATGCTTCAGAGGAACACCAGGCACTTCTAAAAATACAGCATGACCTCATTCTTCACATTATACCAGACCTTAACATTGTGCTTTGCTTTATCACCTGGAGCACCTGGAGTCAGGTTCCCACTGCTCAAGTTTGGCTGCTGTCAGATGTTGAAAAGGTAGGCAGTGAAATGCCTTTTGATGTAGTATAAAGCCAGTGTAAAGGAGTACCAAAATTAGCTTTCCATGTCACTTTCAAATTCTAATTATTTTTTGCCTATGTTTCGTCAAGACCTACATTTGCTGCCAAAGCTTTACAAGTCTTCTCCTTTTATATATATTAATAGAATCATAGCTTGCAGATGGACTTCTGCATACGCTGCAAAATGTAGCTGTAGTGCAAGTTACTGGACACATGAGTTTCTGAGTGTGATTATAAATCAGTTATTTGCAAATCTAGGCTGGAAAGGAGAAGGATGCATTGTCACTGGAAATACGGGGTGAGAAGTCTCTGAGTTATAGTTTAATTTTGGAAGTGTTTTTCTATATGGCTTTCGATTAGAGCAAACAGCAAAAATGGAAAAGCTGCAAGGCCATTCTACCCGTGTAATGGATGTATTCATGTACTCAGGCTCCTAGCTGTATATTACGTTTTTCACCTTGAGATATCCAGGCACAGATACTTGGCACGGATGCTGCCACATCTACATCCATCCTGACTCATTTCAGTGGGTGAAGGAGGTGGCACTGAGATGCTAGTTTCTCTTACACCTCATGCTCCTGATTGCCTTCACTGAAGTTAAGCAGTATTTTATTCAGCAAAGAATTTGGCATAGTTATGAATGAGTCAGTCAGCACATGAAGCCACATCTTGAGGCAACCATTTTTCAGGAATTACTTTCTAGGACAGTTTAGTGAGGCATGTCTCATTTCAGAAGTGTTCATTATCCCAGGGCAGCTGCACTACCAGGTTTTTCTACTACCAGCTTTGCCATCACTGCCCCCACCTCCACTGTGTCAGAAGCACATTCTCATCGCCAAGGAAAGTAAAATATCTTCTCAAATGCAATAAACTGCAAGGATAAAGAGACACTTTGTTAATTTAATAGTGCTTACATTCATGTTTGTCTTAGGTGCAACTGTTGGTGGCAGATGTGCTGTTTTCCAAGCACCCTCTTAAAAAAACACAGCAATGTCAGCAATTTATTTACAGCTGGACCTACTTGCAGTGTATAGGAGAACAGACTGCTACAAGAGGAATCATTGACACATTTTGTGCTAACAGCTGAGTCTGAGGCTGAGTTTAATCCAGCTGAGGCACTGATAGACTCCCAGTGTGCTGACTCAATTGTATTTCTGTCTAAACCAGCATTTCCAAAGGCACTGTCATTGTCACCTTACACCATGTGGTAATTGCAAATAAGGTGAGAAAATACCCTCTGCAATACAAATATTTCCCTTCCTAGGACCCTAGATCCACGGGCAATGTTTAGTTCTAGTTAGTTTACATGAAGTGGGCCTTGATTTTGCAAATCTTTCTGCTCTGTGCAGCCCACGAATAGCATGGTTACAAAGCTGAGCAAAACCAAATGGCAAGAATGTGTGAGCAGCAGTACAGGGAAGGACTAGACATGATTCTTCACACTTGGAAAAGTGTCATGCTTCTTGCATACATGATTTCATCCTCTCAAAAGAAGGTATCAAAAAGGAGTTGGGTATGAATGGGGAACTGAGGGCATATGTCTGTCAGTATGTCTCTGAGAACATGAATGAAGTATCTTCAAAGAATAAGATCTGTGTTTCCTCCTGCCAATAGGCATCTTTCACCATTGCATTCAATGTGTTGCTTTTGTATTCCCTGTTCTGCCTCATGTACCTTGTCTTACATTTATGAAATGTACCGTCAGTCTCCTGATGAGATACTGGCCAGAAGTTGTTTGACTGCATGCTTTTAGAAGGCGATTTTGAGCGACTTAAGATTACACTCTGAATTTCTTGAGAAATTAAATCCGATGTAAAGACATTGCCCTAGAATGCTTTGGCTTTGTCTTTACATGGGCGGTGTAATCAATGTGGAACAGGAAGAGCAGCCATACGTGGACACTGTTCATAAACACAAGCTCCAAAAGGAACCAACACCTGATAAATATTTTTAAAAAACCACTGGATAAACCACATAGGAAATAAAAGTCTATGTCCCTTAGGCTGATGATCTTTACATTGGTAAGATCCCCCTTTTTTATCTAAGCTGCCAGTCCACACCAAAGTCAAGAAACAGCCTTGTCTTCTGCAGGCAAAGACACACAGGTATGAGCTGCTTCTCCTTCCAATTTAAATACTACCACTGTTCCTTCAGCATGGAAAGTGAATTCCATTATGTATGGTCACTGGATGCTCAATGGACTGTTTGGAAATTAATCTTCATTTTGCACAAGTGGAAAGAAGCTGGGAGGACCAATTTTTTTTCATATTGCACGATGTCTGTGATAACATAGATGGCATAACAGTCGTATTCACATCTTTTGTTTTTAAGTTCCTGAAAGAGAAATGACATAAGACAACCTCTTCTCACTCTACAGGTTGGGTAAATAACAAGCAGCTTGGTTTGGGGTTTTTTTGTGTTTAGCTCTTCTCTATTCAAAATTGTATATCAACAAAAAATTCTCCTTCACAACAGCCTGCAAGTGTCTTCCAAAATTGCACATATCCCTCTGAGAAATCTCTGCTGAACCTGTGACACCCACTAGCATCCAAAAGCAGTTATTTTGACATTTCACAGGGTCAGAAGCTGGTATGGTCTGTTTATGTATGGTTCATAACTCCTTAAAATGAAAGAAATAAAGTCCTTTAAATTTATTTCTCTCTCTGAAAAACATCGCTGTCTTGTGTGCCTTCATGAGAAAGTGTCAGTTCATATTATTTTCACTTTTAACCATTATTATCCACAATCTGCATACAAGGAATTGGACGCTTGCATCTGCTATGGCCACACAGCCAGTAGAAGAGTTGTAAGCCGGAATCAAAATTTCTCTATCATGAAAGCCTTGTCTTAATCACATTGCATCTTCCATCCATAAAAAATGTTTTATTTACTAATTTTCATGATTGAATTTACACGAAGAACATAAGAGACTGAGGCTTCATCAGGCATCATGACTGAAAATCAGCACTTGTTTTAATAGGATGAACTCTTCTTGCGAACATTGTTTATAGAAGGGAGTTGTATTTCATCAGAAATGTGTGTCCTTTTTCCCCTGAACTGGGTTGTCTTAAACAGGGATAAACAAATAATTTTAAGGAAACCCCTACACCCCTCCAAGCTCCTGATTTTCCCATAATCTAATAAATTCCCCCAACAGCTCCTGCACCCTTCAGTAACTCTTTAGTGTAGTGCTTCCACTTCAAGCTTCCTTTACACCAACAAGTTAAATTTCAAGTCCTGGTCCTGATCTTCGAAGTAATCTTGATGCCTTGACTCTTGCTTCAGTGCCTTCTGTCCTTGCCACCTGTGGCCATGGCCAACACAGTGGTGAAAGCCTGGCACAGGGAGAGAGATGGCCCAACAGCCACCAGGAGCAACTACACTCATTCCAGGAGAAACCACACAAAAATACATCTCTCTTGCTGCTTTCTGAGCAAAGTACAGAGAGAAAAATAACTCATGGGACACTTGTACATACTTGGTATATCTTATGCCACTTCTTGGTATAAGAACTGCCTCAGCTGGTCTGAAACTAGCCAGTTTGGAGAGTGAGAAGCAGCCAGACCCCTGTAGCTTCTGAACCCTGCCCAAGTTCATTAATCCTGTTTACAAGGCCTGATTGTTTCTGATACCTAGGCCAGCTGGCTGAATACCTGAAGGAAAAATAGGGGAAAATTCAACTGCCTAAACATAGGCTTCTAATGCCCTTTGAGACATGTTAAGCTAGCCCACTTGGCCTTCAGCTGCCAGCTCAGAGAGGTGCGGATCTCCTGCAGCTCCTCTGACATACCTACTGCGTGGATGTCATAGGACAGCAGGGCATCTTAGGGGCACTGCTTGGCACCTGCAGGTAGGCACTTTTTTAGGCAGATGAATTGTCCTTTCAGATTCCTTGGTAGGCTATCCAAAGAATTTAACTTCAGGCACCTAATTTTGATGACTAACTTCGGATTCTTAGTTCAGAGACTTAATCTCTCCTTTCCATATAAAAAGCCTGCATTCTTAATGTATGCACCTCAATTCAGCCGGCATAAGTACCGTATTGCTTCCAAAAAATTGTGTGTGTTAGTCTCCTGCTTAAGCAAAGAAGCTGCTGTAGGAAGCCAAATTGATAAAAATTGCCAGCAGCTCCCTGCTGCTTAAGGACCTGTTTCTGTGCTCCAGTACATTATTAGGGAAACTTTCAAGGCTACATCAGAACATACTCAGAAAACAAACAAGAACAAGCACTTTAGCGCCAGGTTTGTGGCACTTCGGCTCCCCAGGTTTGCACTCCTATCAGTCTGATAAAGTTTCTGCAGTGTTTTGGCAACATGCTACATTTCTCAGTTGAAATGTGCTGCTTCATGCAAGACTGGTAAACAGCTTGAATAGGCAGGGCTTTGATTTATGAACTGCATCAATATGGTAATGAGCATGTTGGCTGGGCAATTAGTTTTAAATTGTATAAGCTCACACCAGATCTTGTTATTATGAGTACAAAGGTTTGTCAGAGTACCTCTGAGTTCAGTATTTCAGAATCCTCTGGTGTCTTTATGCCTATTAGACCAGAACTGAAGCAAATTAAAGCCTCTGCTACACCTTCTGAATCTAATACCAATAAACCATGTGTATGAAAATATCAGCAGCGAATGGATTAAATAGATGCATCCATTTAAAATGCTACTTCGCATGCCTTTTTTTTTTTTTTTTCCAGTCCAAGATGGGCTTTGATCTCCAGCAATGTCTTTATCACTCTCCCTAATCAGTGTCTGTAATGAATGCTAAAGAAATGGCGACCCTGCAATAAATGTCAATTACTACAAAGTCCGTGCTGCAGGGCAGCCCCTCCTCTCAAGACCTGCTGGGTCCACGAGATATAAATGGCACAGGGGAGGACTGTGTCAGCTGCAGTGAAGATCAGGTATTTCAGAGAGAGCAAAAGTTATTTTAGAGGAACCTCCTGTGATCCCTATCTCTATGTGCAGAAAGTCCAAAATGAATCTCGCTCAAACAGTTTTGGTCAAGCAACACTTTTTGGTACAAGAACTCCTCCCTCAAAACCAACATATTTTTGATGGATAACCCATGCATTTCTGTTTAATGAAAAAAAACAAAACAAAATAAAACAAAAAGATCTTTTATGTTGGGAGATATTTACTCCTTTTGATTAATTTTCAAAGCTCTCAGAAGAAAGAAATGTTCAAGCATAAAGTGCTCAGATGAGTACTTCAATATTTTCAGCCTTTCTATCTCTTGCTCCCCCATGTGATTTTTAAAATTATATTATTAAATATTCAGTTAATTTGACAGAATCTCATAGCTCTTTCAAATTCTTATATTTGAGGGGTAAGTTTTGTTTTGTATTTTTTTCCTAGATATACCAGGCAAAGACAAAACATCTAGTAATACTTAATGACAGCTGCTTTAGAGATGCTCAAAGTTTTATTTAGGTACAAAAGGAAGTGTTTCTTAAGCCAAGGTGCATATTTGAGGCCTGAATAGCTATTTTGAACACATTCCCTGTTTGCCTTTCTGCTTTTAGATTATTTCTTCTCCTGTTATTTGAAATCTTCCAATAATTAGTTACAGTCATCTGTTTTGCAGTCTTGGTTCTTTAATTCTAAATTTCTACTTAGTGTGATTTCTTGTTGTGCTTGCTATATTAAAGAGATTTATGGTATCAGATGTTCCTTCCCCATGCAAGGGTTCACTTTTCAGAGATCTCCTTTTTGGATAAACTCAAACAAACATTTCAAGTGGTTTAAAAAATGCAGTCTAAAAATACCTAAACTATCTCCAAGCTTTGTAGCCTAGGTCTCACAAATAATGAAGCAGTGGAGCTGAGGCACACTGCTGTGATACACATTTTTTGGGGGGTGTTCAAAGAGTAACTCAGGTCTTTACATGATACCTGCAGTAACTGTATGCCAAGTTCAGAGGTCATTTTTGAAGTTATTCCCTGGAGTCTTCATAAGTTTGGTTTCTTATGCGATTTTGTGAGATTTCTTCAGATTTTCTCCACCGATGACATCTTTCCTCTATGCAGAATGAAACTGCCTGGGGTATTTCCACATGACTTTGTGGAACCAAGAGGCAAATAAGTACCCCATCATGAAAAACTTTGCAATCCACTAGCAGATGCTCTTAGAAATTTTAAAGGGTCTGTTACACCTGAAGTGTAGTCCACAAATAAAGAAGATCTGGATTTTTTTTTCAAAAAAAGTAATTTGGCGTAGAAAAAAACACCTGAAACACTTTATACACCATCTAACAGCTATATAAAGCAAAAGTGCAGGATAATTATTTCTTAACTTTTTCTAGTTTTCCTTTCCTATATAAGCCATTTCTTTCCAACCTTTAAAAATAAAAACAGAAGATAAGTAGAAATCTTAATCAAAGGGCATGTCAATTGTCTGGCAGGATGAAGCTCACACAAACATTAAGTTAAATTAATCTGATTTCCATGGAAACATGGTATTGATGCAAATTCTGTTACAGAGTCCCTTAAACAAGTGGAATGGTTATTTCCAGGTTCCACACAGCATAGAAGTATTAATCAAATGATCAACACCCTCCTCTGGCCTCCTCTGCAGCCTTATTCAAATAAATGAATCTCTGACAGAGATGATGTGTCTCACCTTAATTTTTACGAGTACAAAGTTTTTTGTTAACCTAAGAGAGATTTTTCTTTCCTTCAGAATGCTGTAAGTTATTAATTCAGATATCAGAGAGTAGCAAAATTAGGCATGTTTCCCCCCTTGTGACAAGAAAAAAAGACTAGTTGCTTTGACCGAATTTTAGAAGTGCCACAAATTTAGTTTCAATCTTCTTTCATTAAAAATGCAAGTTTGTTCATCTGTGCATATTGCACGTACTTTTACAGAGACCCTGTTGTGACTGAGGATGCCTGTGCCATCTTAGTGGGAGTTAAAGATCAGTTTTTCAGGAAGCTCAGTCACTGTGAATCATACTAGTCTAAAGTGTTAGTGTATATTTGTAATGCTGGATATAAAGTCTTATTTTAAAAATGAGGAATAACCACTATGTTGGTAATATTTAGTTAAAAACTACAAAAAGAAGTAAATATTTGACAGTTTTATTACCTCCCTGCTCAAATAAATGTTAGAACAAATGCTCTAAATTTAAGCACTCAGTGCTTTCCTACCCTAATGGTCCCTATAGTTTAAGGCTAATGTTTTTGATGTTTTTATCAGTAAATATATAAGGAGGCTTGATCATTAAAAAGCTACAGGCCTTTCCTTTTGTAAAATGTCTTCCACTTCTAAAGTGTGTCTCTCCAAAGGAAAAATTTGTCTTGCACTAAACACTCTGATTTCAAAACTTCAAGCTCTCTCTGGCTGTTCTTTAATACATGTCTTAGTCCCCACTGTTCTTAAAAGAAGCTTTAAAATGGCAAAAGACTATAACTAATGGAACTTTGTCTCCCCAAGCCGGAGTGATGACAGGGCAAAGCAGCTGTATGAAATACAGACTTCCTTGCACACCTCATCCAGGTGTAAATTGCAAACCACCCACGGGAGCCAGAGTGGCCATGACAAGGAACCAGCAATGTCACCGCCTCTGGCCACCCGCACCAGGGCACTTACTGCTGACAGGTTTCTCGCTGCCACCTCTCTCCGTCTTTAAACTGCAGTAAATGAGCAGTTTTTATGCTTTTTGCTGGTGGGGGAACATGGAATTAGTCTTGTTCGTCTTTCATCGCCAGAAGTTATGTGAACACGTGGCGGTGCCTGCAGCCACAAAGGCACCATGTGTTTTTAACCACAGGGCTGCATTGCTTTAGTCAAGCTCCACTTTGCAAGATGATGCCCAAAAGCAGTGAAAAGCAGAGTTGCTTTCAGTCTTTCCTGGGGGAAAACAGAGCTCTGTGTGGAAACAACGCAAGGACGCACAGTAAGGGGAAAATTAGCTGTGCCACCTCACCAAAAAATAGATCTTCAAGGCTTCAATAAGACCTGGAAGAACCATACTCTGAGCTCAATAAATTAATGGACAAATGAAGATTTTTAATAATTTAAAATTTCAGTTGCTCCAGCAGATGAAAATTAACTACCATGATCAGAGTCAGATTGTGTACAAATATACAGAAAATTATAACACCACTCTAAAATTCCTTATATTCACAGCTTAACATACTTATTAACCTTTTTCCATTGCATTTTGGCATATTTATGTTCTTAAAACATAACATCTCATATGCTAGTGGAACATTCGCACATATGCAAATACTCAGGCAAGGACTCTGCATATAGACAACCTGGGATGTACTCCCCATGTGTTTGCACTACTGTCATCCATTTAAATCATTGGGAAGGCTGTCATGATTTTAGATTCCTAGGAGTTTCCATTGCAGTGAGAGATTGACAAGTATCAGACCGAGATCTGCTTCACAGACCTTCACTTTGCTCCTGCTGAAAATGTGTATTACCATATGGATTGTAGTGACTTGTCCCTACCATTCTGCAGCCTGGGGTTTCCTGCTGCACCCTGCACATGAGACAGGCAATCAAGGACATGGCAGTACAGGGAAGGCAATGGTGAAACCAGATAGGTTAATCTTTGACTGTGTGCTGTGATAAGTAACTAACGTCGCTTCTGTGTGAGTTATTTACATCTAGTTGTGTAATTTTGCAAAAGGTTAAGTTTCCCTTTAATTTGGATGTAGTACCTACCTGGCAACATAAAATTTTTAGTAAATTCTTGTCATAGATGACCTTCAGCTAAGTAAAGAAATGTTAACTTGCATAAACAATTCCAAAGATATTTGAAAGTATCCTGAATAAACATCATACCTGTGAGGGTACAGGCAAGTAGAAAGCTTTTATGAGCTTCTACCTGAAATACTGTTGAGTTTTCGTCTTCTCAGAGCAAGATGCAGACTGCCATAGAGTTTACCTGCTATGTGTTTACTGCTACAAAGCCCGCTCACACTCCATTTCCCTATATAGTGTAGGTATATGGGAAAGCAGCAGTGTCCACCATTCATTTGCATTCTTCAGGCTGAAGACAGTGACAGTATTCTGAGTGTCTGAAAGAACTCTTTCAGTTATGAACCTCAACCTATGCAAGCAAGATAAAATACTGGGACTACTAACTTCCAGGATTTGTTTTGGGAGAGTTTTTATGTAGTGGTGTCAAGTCAAATAGTGTACATGAAAGCAATTTTTCAGAGACAGTTTAAATGCTACTTTAGAAATGCCTACCAGACTGTGAAAGTTCTATTTTAAGGGGTATTAAAAAGACAACAAGGAAGGTTCCCTCAAGCATGTGTACTCTGTTCATACATGGCCATGACAATTAGTGTAAGTTCTCGTTATCAAACACCATTTTATCTCAAATAAACATTTGTGTGGCAAAATTTCAGTTTACTCTGATAAGTACTTAAAGAACAGGTAATTAAAGAACTGAAGTATACTAATTTCAAGATTTTTGAATTCTCTTTTTCCCCTTGTTTCAAGAAAACTCGATAGCTTTATTTTGCACAACATTTTCCATGTGGGTGTGTGCCTCGCTAATGCATATTTGAGTAGCTTATGACAAACAGGAGTACACAAGTGAAGATAAGTAGTCACATGTTTGTGTGCCTGTTGTTATGAATTCAGCAATGCTGAGTGCCTCTTACTCTAACAGCTGGTATGAAGCTTAGGAATTTCAAAACACAAGGTGCTTCTACATTTCACCAGAAACAGTGGCTAAATTGAATGCCTTCAATTTTTTTCCCTCTCCCAAAAGATATGTGACAAATCCACTCCCCACAGAGGTGCGGAGGAGCTTAGAAGTGTCTGTGGAGCTGGCTGGGACAGCAGAGGTAAACTGACCACTAGTGATGCAGAGAAACCCCTTCAGGTTCCCTTTGTCCTATTTATGTCAAACACCTTGGTGCTCCTGATGCTTCCCTTCTCTTGGTGGATGCTCTGCAGTGAATGATACTTTGCAAGCAGGGACAGGACTCTCCTTGTAGCCTTGGTTGGGCAGGCAGGAGGGACCTGCCCATGGCCTGTGATCCACCACCAGCTCTAGAAACAACTTTCAGGGCAGCCCAGAGCCAGGCAGGAGGCAGCCCAGGCACACCTGCCTTCAGCAAGCCAAGCTGCTTGACTCTGGAGGTGCCTGGAGCATGCATTTGTAAACTTGCGGAACACGAGCAGCATCTGTTATTAGGCCTTCTGCATATCTGTATTGACTTGCAAAGCAAGCAAAAAGTCTAAAGGAAAGGACCCAAGGACAGAGTTGTCTAGTACAGAGAAAGAGGGGTTTGGGGATGGCTTACATGGATTGAGATGAAGGCTTGCTTTCACAGAGAGCTGGAAATGCCTTGGATTTAGGGTAAAAGTTGATATTTTTGAGCTGTATGTTCCTTTAAGTGATCTGGCTCTGGTCAGAGAATGGATGAGCTCATGCTCTCCAGTTACATGTGGAGCCATCTTAGAAAGACTGTGAGCCTCAGTGTCACCAATAAACTGCAAAAAATAGGTAAGTGGGAGCGAGGAGGAGGACCTGGGGCTCTCACTTTCCAGGGAGGTTTTTCTCACAGCAGGTCAAAGACCCCAGTCCCATCTTGCTCACTTGGTTTAGCCCTGTGAATCTCATCTCCCTTTCAGTGTAGTGTTTGTTGCTGGCAGGAGGATTGTGCCAGGCAGAGGATGTTGAAGCCTGATGGCTGATGGACTTTCCTGAAAAGTATGAGCAGAGTTAAAGACAGGGGGTCTAGAAAGCAAATGTTCCGGCTCCTGGGCAATGAGAAGCCTCTTCTGCTGCTGCCATTAGAGCATCATCTCTTCTGAGTTCATGAATGTCATGAAGCAGAAGATCTGCTCCCAGGAGGGAAGGTCCTGCTTTATTCCCAGCCTGGGCTGCTCTAAGCACAGGTCACTGGGTGGGTCTTGCCGAGGGATGGGCGAGATGGGCCAAAGCACTGAGAGCCACCGGCCCCAAGTCTTTGTAGTCACCAGGCCCGAGTGTCGGTGCCAGGCAAGCCAGCAGGTCTGTTTTTAGGTGTAAACCAGAATGGAAGCCAACGAGCAGGAAGCATCGATGAACCCGAGGATCAAAAGCAGGGGCATGTAGAAGCTGAGTTAATTGGTGCTTAAAACACTTAAAGCAGAAATTCAGAAATGAAGATCTGATGCCAAGATGACTCAGAAACAACACACTGGGTTTAGCTTGCATGCATAGGGAGCTTCCCTATTAAAGGGAGCTAAACATTTGTCAGTGCCAGAGGGCTTTTATAACAGAAGAGTTGCTTTAGCCCCAAAATGATGTTTTCTAACAATGCTCTGTCTCCCAATAAGGGAACACCAAAGCTGACTCAGAGAACTCTGAGTGGAGACTCTGCCCAGAGGAATAATATGAATCATCTAAACCACTCTCACAGCTCCCCCTGTCAATTTTCTAAAAGCATCATATCTGCAGTTGGATCTGTGGCTTAAAAAATGTGGCTGAAGGCAGGATTTTTTTTTTGCTGCTATGTCAATACATGAAAAGATCCAGAATGTGTTTAATAGTAGGCTGATGGGGATTAAAAAATATCACTAGAATTCTCAAAATATTGTTCTTGCTTTCTCTGGATAACATCTTGCAGAAAGACATGCTTCACACAACGTGATTTTAAAGTGATGAAATCTCTGCTTCTTCACTGCCTCTTTCTGTGACTCCTCCTTTGGCTCAAAGGAGTTGTGCCAATATAAAAAAATGTTATTTATTTTGTGGTAGAGCCAGGGTGCCACATAAAGAACCTGTTCTTTATTGTGTGAAGTGCAGTAAGTTCTCAGGAATGAGTCCCTGCCCAAGGAACCCACAGCCTATAACTCTGAACATGGCACGGCACAAAGAACTATGGAAAGCACAAATGACCATACAGGAGGCAGATCATGATGGGCATATACAAACACAAATATTGGCCAGTGAGCCCCTGGAGGCTCATGAGGCTGGTTGAAGGCTTTAGAAATACTGATACATCACAAAATGCTAATTTTATGGTCACATCCGGGATAATTTTTTAAAAGCATTAAAAAGCATTTTAAAAAAACCTGTAAAAGCATTACCGAGTCGTGCCTCAGTACTAAAAAGACATGAGGATGCCCAGGGGATTTGGTCACTCTAAATTCAGGTGGAATCAAGAAGCAAAGTATAATTTCAAAATATAGATTAAAATATTTTCAGTGAACTTATGGGAATATCATTTAGCTAGTTACTGCCTTATGCTTCATTATGCAATTTTGACTTAGGTGGGATTTGGATAGTTTTACTCATTCAAACTACCTCAGCCACCTAAAGTAACTATTTGTGAAGTTTTGATAGGTCAATGCAACCCCACAGTCTGCTGTTGTGCATTTAATATTGTTCTTTCTTCTAAGTGGATTTTCAATCTGTTTTGAAGAGTAAAAAATAATTTATTCTCAGCCAGAAATTAATTAAACCCCATTCCTTCAAATGAAGGTAATTCCATCTACTCAGGGACATTTCCTATGTTAGTGCCTCTTTTCCAAGATTCCATAAAGTACTCAACAATATAAGTATCACAATTATGGAGGAAAGACCACGGAGGAAACAAAAGAAGAAAAGGCTGTGTATATAATTTCTAGAACATTTTGCACCTTAAAACTTCTGGAATTAAATATTACAACAAATTTAAAGATAAAAACCTGTACATTTTACACTTCATCTTACTTAATGTGTTACTAGAAACAGGATTGAATTTTACCCTCAGAGCATCTTCTGAAGTAATTCTCAATCTGTGACCATGTTTACCCTTAAAAAAAAAAAAAAATTCTGGAAAATTGCTTTCCAGAGAGATGCAGCTTTTTTTTTGGCAAAAGATTTCCTCACCAAGCTTCTTTTGCTACCTTAACAGAAAACAATTTCCTGAGTGAAATAAACTACAAACTGAAAGAGAACTGTTTGCTATAATAACTGAATCTAGAATTTCTTCCATGAGAAATATCTTGGTCAGAGATATTATTTTTCTCCATTAGCTACTCAGCTCTTATTTACTGTAGTTATTAAAGACAGTTCTCCAGATGATACCACACCAAAGAGAACAACAACACCAACAAAGGATTAAACACAGTTGGTGGTTTGCTCCAAATGACTGGTTGAATCAGAGCAAAACAGATTGCTGAGGTGTGTCTTCTGCTGAGGCTCACACAGTCTTGGTTTGGCATGTTTATGGCTCTGCTGTCCAGTTGTGTTTTGTTAAAGCTGATTAATATAACTAGATTTCATAGATATATAATCTAATAAAACAATCCATAGCAATACTCTGAACTTTTTGTAAAAAGTGTCATTGCTGTATTATTCATTTTATTGACTAGTGCACACAGGGAATTAATCAATTTGAGCTGCAAAATAAAATTAGATTAAGTGGGGGTTTTAGCATAGCTAAAAGATTCAGCTGAGGAAAGATGTGAGGAGATGGGACGGAATAAAAATTAAAGCTATTCAAAGGCTATTTATTAAAAAAATATTCTTTTCATGGAACTGTGAGAAAAATGATTGCCTACCAAACCAAACCAAACCAAACCAAACCAAACCAAACCAAACCAAACCAAACCATTATAATAAGTCAAATACTCTAGTTCCTCTTTTTTAAAATTAATTTTGGAAAGCATTTTGCCAGCATTGATAAAATGCCTTTTCTGAAATAACAGAAACTAATTTTAGAAGAAAGTATTTTTTTAATATGAATTCTTTCAGGAATTCCTGTTTTGAAGAAATTAACAAAGTTGTTTCTATCCTGAGCTGCAGTGAAATATACTTTGAAATGTTAAATTGCAAGGTCTAATCTATGATTTTTGCTATGCACCAGTCCAAACCCTAGAGAAAATAGTCTCTGCTCTAGAAAATTAACATGATTGGTCAAAGTTGATTAAGAAGCATTAATAACATAATTTTAAAAAATATTATTTCTGTCACAGATACTGGATGAAAAAACCTGAGACTGGTAGATGACAATTTCCGTTTAACTTACACTGTCTTGGGATAGAAGTGTCAAGGAAAGTCTCAGAGAAGACAAAACTGTCGAGTTTGGGTGGCTGCAATTATGGCTACTGGGATAAATCTTTCCTGCAGTTGCAAACCTGATCTATGAAAGGACTCCAGGAGTCTAATCCAAGACTTACTCCATAATCCAAGCTTGGAAACAGGGCCTGTTAGGCACAGGCTGTGTGACCAGTTTTCACTGTTTTCCTCAAAATGAGCTGCATGTTAGAAGAATCTGCCTCTCTCCAGGGACAGCAGAAGGAGCTCAGGATGACAACTATTGACAGGTTATCTTTGCTGCCCAATTGAATCTCACCAGGACTGTCCAGACCAAAACCACATGTTGCACTATGAGAGACCAGAACTGATCTCCTGGGAGTATTTGATTTAGCTTGTCACATCTCCATTGCAGGGGGGACCAGCACAGTCCTCTGAGAAGCTATGGCAAGCAATCAAAGTCTCAGTACTTCAGCAGGGACCTTTGAAGGATGTAGCAATCCTAGGCATGCCCCATCCCCAGTTAATCTACAGATGCTGGAGTCTTGGGATTCGTCTATCAAACTTGTTAATGGGATGTTTGCCTTTAAAAAAAAATAAATGGGCAGAGTGTACACAGCAATATTGGCAGAAAGAACTGCTGCCTTACTCATTATCTTCTCACACTTCTGGTGGAGTGAATAAATCAGCTCTGAACGTTGTTTAGGAAACTTGCAACACCAGTGTAGACTGCCTAAAATAACTTGCTTATTGGTGACCTATAAATCCAACTTAAATCTCACATTAACCTTTTCTCTGAGTAGCTTTTTCATTAGTAGATGATTAAGTGATTGGAAATGGCTGAAAATGAAGTTACTCAGCTTGCAAAAGGGCAGAACAATGTCCCTTTTGCTTCCACAAGTCCTGGTATTTTTCACAGTTGGAGGCACCAGCTGAAACTGGGCCATTTCCTCCACAAACCGATTCAAAAACTTTAACACAAACCATTGCAAGTTACTGGAGAGACACCTTGTTTGTTTTTTTTTTAAAGGAAGCTTAAGTTCATACTTCCCATGCTATGCTCAGCTCCCAGATTGGATCTTTTATTTTTCCCCTTCTGCATAAGTACCAACAGGGTGGAATTCCAATTTATGTCAGTACCACATTACTATTTGTGATGTCACAGAAACCTTACCTTTCACCTGCCAGAAGCTCATCAGAATTGCACAGTATTTTCTGTGTTCTTGTGCAGCACCAGACCACAGAGGTCTTCTACCATTTTGCCAGACCTACCATACTATGTACATAAACTTCAAAGCATTTAATGGAAAAAATAGCTACGTATTTCTTACTGTTAGCCTTTAAGTATTGCCTCTCTTTTTAATCCCCAGAAGCTCAGCTTTGAAGAAGCCCCCCAAAACAGCACAGATTGAAACACTGATAAAACCACAGAAAAAGAGCCACTTATGACTGGAAAGAACCATCAGCAGGGCCACCTGGTCACACTGCAGTGGTAAGAAATTGGTTCCTGCGTCTCCTACCAGTTTCCATTACCTTGTCTGCTAGATTATTACATATACACAGAAGACTTCTGCTGAGAGATATACACTTCAATTTCAGCCCTTGACCTCATATTTTACGTTTTTGCTGGAGACTCAGACCTAGTTCTGTGTTCTACCCTTAGGTACTTGTACTCTATAATTAAATCCTATCTCACCTGCTCCTTTTTCACGGCCCAACATGTTAAGGTCTTGGAGCCATTTCTTCAGAAGACATATTCTCCTGTCTCCTAAATTAGCCTTGTTCCCTGGACTTCTTCCAAGTTTTCCTTAGGGAATGCACCAAATTACAAACCTCTTGAAAGATTTAGAGGTCCAGCGGGGCTTCACGTGGTGCAATAATTGGGGGAGATTGGCTTTAAAGGATATGGCTGGGCAGGTTAAAGTCAATGGAAGTTCAACGTGTGGAGAGATTAGAGGATCAAGCCTTGGTAGACTGAATGCAGTATGTGACCTAAAAATGTTAGTAGGGATTCAGACAACAGTGTCTGTTCAAATCCTAAATCTAGGGCTGACTTTCATTCTTTGGTGTGCATCTAAATACCTGTGTAAACAGCTGTGGTTGTGGGGAAGGCCAGGGAAGAACTGCAATTTGCTCCAAGTGGTGTGCAGCTGGGGAGAGATACCTGAGTGAGTATAAGATGCTGCAGGGACAGAGGACAGTAAAAGCCCCAGCCCCAGAGTCTGGGGTGAGGCACCAAGGGGGGAGCAGTTATGGAAGCTCCTGGATTCCCATCCTGTCTGGAATCAGGGTCAGGATGCTGCCTAAAGTCACCTGGCCCTGTCCTCCAAAACTGCTGGCAGGTGAGAGAGATGGACTGGAGCTGGAGGGTCAGCACCCCCACCTTCTTACACCTCCCCACCCCATCCATCCATCCATCCATCCATCCATCCATCCATCCATCCATCCATCCATCCATCCATCCCACTTGACCGGCCCCAAGTCGCAGGTCTGCACCACCAGAGCTATCATAAAACACTTACAGAGGATGCCTAAATGCAACAAATCCATCACATAAATAAACCGTAAGTGTAATTTGCCCTGAAAGCGAAAGAAATGCTCTGTTTAACTATGCCTGGTTGTTAGGTGATTGCAGCGAGCGCCGTGACAGTCACAATGATGTACTGTGTTCTTCTGAACAGTCTCTCAATAATAGCTGTGTGACAACTCATAAATGACATTTCTCATATACAACACCTGATAATGTCAGCTTCACTACACTAATACACTCATTGCTCTAATATCCAAACCTTTCAGATGGAGAATGCTGCCTCCCTAAAAAGCAAAGCAATTTTTGTATTATTTATCAGAAGACTTTGTGCTTTGTTTTCCACAGAAAATGGGATTGTCCTTTCTATGTCATAGGATTGTCCTTATCCCAACAGATAACACAAAAGATGAAATAAAAATAAGGGTAGGAAAATAGACCACAGTATTTGCCCATTTATCCCATGTAAATGGGTTTAATAAAAAAAGTTATTTTTAAAAAGCAATACTAAAAATTTTTCAGGGGGCACATCAGGAATTTCTGAAACATTATTCAAAGGCCCTTCCTGTAAGAAGTGGTCTCCTAGGGCTAGACAGCACATTTCCACAAACTGGGGAGCTCCATGAATGTTACGTATCAAGAGCCGGGCTGTTCCTTAACATCATCCTGTGCATATTCCACTAAGAATCCTTACAAAATATTTCTGCTAGGAATCCCTATCAAATATGTGTCAAATCTAGTATTTTGTGTCCCAGCCCTGCCCCCTTTATGAAAATCCCTGTCCACAGAGCAGCTGGTCTTCTTTAGTCTTTATCTTTCAAATATGTACTCGAACTCCGAGAATATCTCCTTCCTTCTACCTTTTATTCTACTTTCTGTGGTTTTAATTCCATCTCCTTCCTTTATATTCTAGGTGGGATGAAGAAATACAGTCTAATTCAATACGAGGAGAGTATTTCTTTCTAGAACCCCTGCTGAAATGCTGTTCATTTACTTGTGTTCTCTCATACTTGGCAACCAGCCAATAACACAATTTTTAAAATGTTAAGGGAAAAAGTTCAGATAATGAAACAAAGTCCAATTAGAGGGACTAATGTCAAAGGGTCTTTGCAAAGGATTAAAATGTGCACAACACCAGAAGTGGCCTTATTTCAATGTTTCAGACAAAGTGAAATAGAATTGCTGAAACCTGCGTAAGTGGCAGCCTTTGCCTTTGCAGCCTTCGTGGTTGTTTGTCTTGCAGCACAACCATGGATGACAGACTCTATAAATCTGTGGTGAGAAATGGACCTTGTCTGAAGGAGTTGCAATTTAAACATGCAAAACAAGAGGCTGGAAGAAAAATAGAGTCAAAAAAGTCTGCCGGCAGGTATGTGATAAAGTCAGCAGCTGCACAGGTCCAGATCCTGTTCCCATTTGGTTTCTGTCAAGTACTCCAAGTCTTAGGTTTTTCTCACAACAGTACAAACAGAGAAGTGGCAAACTAAGGCAGCCAAAGTCATTATTACTATATCTAAAAGGTGCTGATATCCAAGTGAAGATTTTTTTTCATTGTTTAAATGAGTTTTTCACAGGCCAGGAATAGGCACTGTAAGGCTCCTAGCAAGCCTTTGGCAAATCCAGTGGTATAGTTTAGGAAGACCAGACTTGGTTACAACCCAAGCTGCTGCTGAATCCGCCTCACTGCTGCCTTCTTAACTTAGTCCTTTGGTGCTCTCTCCAACTTAAATGAAAGATTAAAAAGGAGAGCACAATGACTGCATGCTGCATTGATGTAAAGCTTTCTCCTCTGATTTCCTAAAACTACATTTTCATTTTTGTCAAAAGATTTAATGTTTAATTAATCTGTTTTAACAGACAAGAAAATGTGTTCTAGCAAAAAGTTCCTCCCATGTATGTATGGTCTGTTCAAAAAACCTTTTTCCCATCTTCTCTGCAATCAGAAGATTTGAATTCTAATGCAAAATGTTCATGTTAGAACCTGATCATATCCCAGAGCTACAATTCTGAGTGGCATCAGTCCATGGTATCTGACAGTATTTGCCAAAAACATGTCAGGACTCCCCTATAGTTCAAATCACCCCATAAATTCTACACTTACAGAACATCGGTGACCTCATACCCAAGGCATGCCTTAATGATCAAGCAAGTGGAAACGTTCAGTAAATACATTGAATGTTTGACATTGTTATCAGTGGGTGTTCCCTGGGTCTCTTGTGAAACAATCCCGAGATTAATGCAAGGCCAAGAAGTGTCAGCCAAGTGAAAACCTTAAATGTTAGCTAAGAAATTTAAATAGTCAACAGCAGTTTTCCTGCACTAAAATTCAGCAAAGTAGTTCTTAGAGAAGTATTGGGGAAAAAAACCCTGAATTTTTTTAACAATGAGTTATTTGTGTTGCTTTGACTGATTTTCTTTTGAGTCATTGCTTCTGACATTATGAAGCTGGAGAAGTATGCCAGTCTTATGAGAAGTTCTGAGAAATGAAGCATCAAAAAGTCTCTACAAAAGCTTTGATAAAGTCCATGATAAAAATTAGGCTTGGTAGAGACAACTGTTTCAGCCTTTCAGCCTCTCTAAATCAGGTCTTAGAAATACTCCCAGTGAAAAGAAGGTTGATTCCCTAAACCAGAGCACAGTGCCCCCTCTACAGTGCACAATAAACTTGGCTCCTTCTACTGATTCCCATGTCAGGAGAAGGCATTGACAAGCTGTAGTAAAATAACAGAGAGGGAAAGGAATAAAATCAAAAAGAAAATCAGATTTTTCTTCTTATTTTCATTTCTCTGTACTTCACTTTACCAGCTATGTTGAATTGAAGCACACATGGTTGTTTTTGCACACTGGGCATGCAGTGCCATCTAACCTCAGACCTATGGGGCAGCCTCTGAGGGGATGAGTGGGTGCTGGCAGGGCTCCATCCACATGGCTTTGATGCCCTGAGCAGCACATAAAAGAAACATTTAACAACTTTTTGTCGCAACCACCACGCTCAGCGTTGCCTTTCTTTGGTAGTCTCGCAAGGAATGAAAGCCTTACCCTGTAAATATTATACAGTCCTGATTATGAGCCTGATTAGGCTGCTGAAGAGAATGGGACAAATCAAATGCTTTAAGTACCGGCAGGAAGGATATACAGGGCAACGGCTGAGTTTGGAAATTTTGTGTTAATATATCTTATATCAATACAGACACATAACTAAACTTATCAACAGCGAGAAATGCAAAACCGATTTCCTGACCTGCTGGCTGACATTAAGGCACAAGCATCACCTGGTTGCCTTTGCACTTAAATGACTTCCATCAAATAATTCATATTCACAGACTAAAGAACATAAACGGAACACTGCAACTGATGGATTTGCAATGGCCTGAGCTTAAAGGAGCTTGCTGCCTAGGTCATACAGGTACCTGTAGGACCCTACAAGTTGGCTATAATCATATTCAAGGCGGTGGTAAAAATGATGGATTACAATCACATTTGTGTGCTACATTACTAAGTAATGAGCTGCACTGTACTACATGTTTTGCCTCCAGGAACATCTACTTATGTCATTCTTTTTAGTCATCTTTTTGCAGCAGAACATCATAGTTTGATAACCAACATCTTTAGTTTCAGGAGTGCAGCATCGTGCTAGATCTTTAGTGTCAATTACTTTGTGTAAAATGAAATATTTACAACAAAATGGTCTATGGATTCTAGGGACAAAAATTTTAAAATCCAGCATGAACATCAAGCAACAAACAAGAAGTTTTTCACTTTTGCTCCCTACCACTGAATTGAAACCCTGGACATGTCAGTGAGCACATTCACAAGTAAGCAGGTGTGAGAGGAAAAGCAGGGCAGTATCCTCCCAACAGCATCCCTGTTCTCAGCTCTATCATGCCTTTTGCATGGTCTTGATGGCCTGACTTCCAACAGTGTCCAAATGCTTAAAGAAGTAGAAAATAATTTTAAGGGATGCACCAAGCACCTAAATTAAGAGTGTCCCATTTGGTTGTCTACTTCAGGAATGAGCATGCAAACTTTGGTGTGAGGGAAAGCTTTTCCTTATGAAAAGAGCTGAGCTTACCTGAAGAAATGAGTGGGCTGACATTTGCTCCTGCCCTGGATCCCAGAGCACTGAAAAGGCCTTATGAGCAGCCTGATGCAGTACCCTGGCCTAAGGTAATGTCTTTATTCCTCATCAAAGATGAGGCTTATTTTCATTTTTTTCATAGTTTTTTTCAGCTTAGGGACTTCACATGGATAACACCTTACTGGAGTGATACCAGCTGTTATGTGATAGAGAATGTCTCACTAATGACTTTTAATGTGGGTAAAAGATTGTATTACAATAAACAGAAAATACGTTTATCCTATTACAGCTAATGCCAAGGATAAAATCCTCTGTGATTCCTCTGTGCACACAAACCAGATGCTGACAGGCCCAGCTGCAGGCCCTATTTTGCCAGTTTATCCAAATCATCCTCAGTGAATAATTGCATCTTGTCTTGTTTCTCATCTAATTCCATCCATTATCCAAGATGGATAATTTCCAGGGATACAGTATAGCAGCAGAAATGTCTGCAAAGAATAAAAATTGTGCAAATCTACTTCTTGATACATGCAGTCCATAACTCTTCTGCCAGCCCTTCTTCCATCTGAGCAGGTCTGCATGTGCAGGAAGAGGAAAATGAGAGGCATGAGCCGCAGTCTGAATATCCAGTGTTTACACACCCTCCAGGCAAAAATGAGTGTATAGCCTGATGCTGGTGATGGCATGCTAAGACCACTGCCTATAGAATGAACTTACATATTTACCCATACTCTCTGCGTGTCCATACCTCTGTTTCTTGCCTCATGTTAGATGGGAAGCTTATCCATTCAGCTGTCACTTTTTTGTTGTGTGCCTGTATGGCAGCGAGAACAGGGGAGTCGTGGCTCAGAAAGGCCAGCCTATGCCAAAAGGTAGCCCAAATTAAAATGCCTCCATGTAAAAAAGACATGCATTAGGTCATTGTCTACATGAGGTAAAGCAGCCTAGCAGGATAAACCTGTCCAGTTCTGGTGGGGCAGAGGTCACCTCTCTCCAGCACTCTTCTTTCCCCATTTTTGTCCTTACAAAGTCATCTGGACACTTAAGGATGTCCTAGCACCTTCTCAGTAAATGCCCTCTGTCACAGTGCCTCAAAATTCAACCCAGTGTTTTAACTGGGAACTGTCTTCAATTGGAAGAGAACCTTAAGGAGCAAAAGGTAAGATAACTCCTTGTCTCCAAGAAAAGAAGAGCAAAGCAAAAAAAGCAAGGAGTCCTCTTTTCTGAAGGTGTAAATCAGACTTTTAAGCTCACAGCCCCAAGGGAACTGCGTGTGCTATTCATAAGATCAGATTGGTTATGAACTTGGATGTTTGTTTAATTCAATAGCATTCATGTGCCTGGCTCATCATAAATCTTAATACGTAAATCATCCAACTACATGGATTTCAGCATGAGCAGATTTCACAATGATTTTCATGCAGAAGACATTAGAGAATTCCTGATTTAGTCATTAGGACTGTTTTAAGGGGTATTTACAGGGGCAAAAATGTTCTCAGTCATCCACCAGTGGCTTCAAATCCTGTAAGCTGAGGGTGGGGTTAGGAACCACTTCAGGTGCAAGCCTGGGTGCCAGTCCAGAGCCTGCTGCCCAATCCCCAGCTGGGGCAGACATAGCCCTAACCATACCCATGCAGTGCTGGGGCCTTAAGCCCACGCTGTGATTTGGATCCCTCGGGAGTCTCATTTGGGCATTAGGACCCTCAGTGCCAATTTCTGAATCAGAGAAGGGCTCCAGCAGCCAGTGGCATCTAGGGCATGGAGCAGATACACATCTCCGTGCTGCAAGGAGGATCACAGGGACAGAGGGAAACGTAAGACATCACCAACTCTGCTAATAGGTGGCCTGAGCTGCATTTTTAACACAGAGTTTATCATGACAGTTGATGTATTTTAAGGTTGGATGCTGCTGAACTCATTCATCTCACAGAAGGCAGCAACATGATGGAGCATAAAAACACACCACTGACACAAAAGCAGACTGAAATTAATTTAAGAACAAAGCTTAAACATCTGCTCCAAAAACCAGCTCTCTAGTGCATAGATGGGTGCACTAAAGTTTGAAACACTACAGAGTGTTTAACCAGTACTACACCAGCTGTTAGACGTTTTTGGCAATGGTGTAGATATTATCTGGCAAGTTCTCGTGAGCAGCTGACAAGAATGAAGAGTGACATATAAGAAACAGAAAATGCCAGCCATATGGCATGAAAATTATGCTAATGTTTCAGGTGTCAAGCAGTAGTCGCTTGTGTTTGATTGGAATGAGCAAAATTTATATGGATTTTAATGATTACAAGATGTTATACACAATTACATTTACATCCCCATATTGTTACAACTGTAATTTTGCCATTTAACAGTAATATACACTGAACTAAATTTCTCCACTTAGGAGCAATGTTGTTATCTTTATGGCTTTAATAACACATCTCCACCTCACAGGTATAATGTTTATTCCTACAGTGTCACTGCAGTCAGTGAGTGAGCTGTGATCCAGCCTGCAAGGCACCACTGGCTGACGCTGTAGCCTGAGGTTGTTTAGTAAATATCAACAGCCCAAGGGAAGTGCAGCTGCCAGGCTTTTTATGGGAGTGTGTCTCCACAAAAATAAACTATGCTGATTTGACCCCCAAACCTCTTCATGATGCTGGTGTATTTACCATGTATTTTCAGGAGGGAGTTCTCATGGCAGACTGGGTATCTGAGCTTCAGACACTGAAGGAGGAGCCCCACTGGCAGCTCAGCTCCACCACATTTCCTGAAGGAACATGAGGACAAGTTGCTTTACAAACCACATGCCATATCAGAACTAGATTTTGTCACTGAGAAGTGGAAGTAGCAAAGCCTGGTGCCATAAAATTGTGTGTCTTACTTGTTCTGCATCTCACCCTTAAAGAAGCTTAGATCAGCCTCACATCTCCGACAACAAACGGAAAGGAAAACCAGCCTGAACTGCTGGATTGCCAATAGCTGTCTCACACAGACTAGGCATAAAAATGGCTGTCTGGTGAAAGTGCATTTGTTTGATGATTAATTTTGGGCTGGGGCAGCTTCTTGGTGCATAGAGCAGCACGTGACATGTGTGACATCTGCGCTGAAGCATGAGGGCAATGGTTGGACTGTTGTCTATTTTATAGAAGGAATAAAAATTACAAAAATTAAATTAAAAAGAAAAAAAAAGGAAAAAAAAAAGGATGGGGATGAATTAAACAGCAGCAAAGGTCCTACTAGGGATGGCATCACAGATTGCTTACTGTGATGTTATTTGCATCCATGCAAAAGATTTAAGTGGTAAAAAATCTCCTTATAAACATATTTGTGGGGTAAGTTTCCACTCCTTGTGGCATTATACGGTGACTATATCATGCAGGTATAATCAACGTAGGCTGAACTGTGTTATGAAGAAAGGAATTAGACAGACACACAGAGCAAATTGTGGATGACACCTGGGAAAGATACAGGTGGGCTAGGAAGGCTGGACCCTCCCTGGGTCTGAGAGGAAAAGAGGAATTCCTACGTCTTGCAAACACTCCTTGACGTATTTGTGATGCAGGTCTTTGCTGTGCGCTCGAGCTGCGCTGAAGATTAATTGAGTAGGTAGAAAATGTCTGCCTGGTGCCACCTGCCACAGTTACAGGGTTATTATTAAGTGGATGGAGGATATATTGGCTGGAGTGAGCACTTTCTGTCATGAGAGCTCCAAAAGTTGGCTCAGATGTTGCAAGACAGACTATCTGCCTGGAGCTACAAGTTGTGCCATTCTCTGTCGAGCTCCTCATTACAAAAGCTCGATGAAGGACAGGTTGCCAACCACGTAACTTTGGCAGTGGCCTTGCTGGCGTGGTAATGTTTCCATTGCCCTTAGATGCAAGCCACACTTTCCAGGTTCTTTGGGAGCAGCATCTTCTGCTGTTTCTAGCAGGCTTTGGAGTCTAGCCAGCATCAGTCTCCTGTAAGCCCTCACTGTAAGCCCACTAGAGCCCCTCAATTTACTACCTGCTTGTCACACTAATGCCATCTCAGTGTATCTGCCTACTCTTGACTGCTGCACTGGTGCTCCTATGAGCTGTGCAAGGCAAAGCAGCTCTCAGTGTTTTTATTTCTCTGTTTTCCTAAAGGGCATAACCAAGTTTTTCATAAGCACAGTCTGTGTCCTTTTTCCTCTTTGAAAAACTTCATACCAAGCCTGCATCTTGTTTTTCTTCTCTATACAGTTTTGCACGTACAGGAGTGTTAGGTCTACAACATTTTCAAAGCATTGTTCAATGTATTATTCATATAAACCCAGGGCTGATGCTAGTCCACACACCCACCTTTGAGGTTAAGCTCTGTGAACTGCATTTTTATATGCAGAAAACAGCTCTGGTCATAATGCCAAGTGCAATAACAATTACAAAAGGAGGAAAAATGTTACCCTCCAATTATCCCCTAAGTACTGCAGAGGAAAAGCAAGGGCAGTGTTTGGGTAGAGCCAAAAGTGAGATCTAAGCCTCATAAGCGGAGATAGAATACCGCTGTCCCACAGTATGGCTCTGCGCATTCAGTTAATACACTGTCAGTCTTGCACCAAAGTTATCTTAGATCTATTTATGTAAGATTACAATCATTTTAAGTTACCTGTATATTTTGCTCTGAAGAGAAATGAAGCCATCTGGTCTCACTTTGGAGGTGACAACCAACAACTCTGCTGGTAGCGACAACTATCAGCTCAGTGGTGAAAAAATTACTCTCTCCTCTCAGGGTAACAACAAGTGACAGGATGTGAGGAAATGGCCTCAAGTTGCACCAGGGGAGATTTAAATTGGATATGAGGGAAAAAATCCTCACTGACAGGATGGTCAAGCACTGGAACAGGCTGCTCAGGGAAGTGGTGGAATCACCATCCCTGTAAGGCTCCAAGAAAAGAGTGGATATGGCACTTGGGGATGTGGTTTAGTGGTGAACACAGTGGTGCTGGATTAACAGTCAAACCTGATGATCTTAGAGGTCTTTTCAAACCTTAATTCTATGATTCTATGGAAATAATGGAAGTTTAATAATTTTGGAAGTGCCGCCACAGCAGCAGTGATGGAGCAGCAGCATGGGAGCAATGCAGCTGCAGCACCCAGTGGGAGAGGCAGAGATGTGTCTCCTGGGCAGAGATGTGGCAAGGCAGGAAGGTGCCAGCCCCTTCAGAGCCCCTGGAGAGAAGGACATGGGGAGGAGTGGCAGATGACAGAGCCTGGTGTGGACATGGGCAGGGAGGAACCAGGGGACAGGAACGCTGCTTCTCCCCGCCCTGGTGCTTGTCCTCAGGTTACAGTGGGTATTGCATTTCACATCTCCGTGTTTCTGCTCATCCTCCTGCCTTTTGTTTGTGATCTTTCAGAGCAGGACTGTCTCCTAATACATGTTTTTACAGTGACTTGCACTGTGAGGCCCTGATCTTGCTTGAGGCCTCTAGTCATGACTGTAATACAAATGATAAATCATCATCATAAAACAGGACTGCACAAATCCATAACTCCTGTCATAACTCAGGGATGAAGCGTGAGTAGCTCACAGACATGTGACAAGGTCAGGGAGACCACGAAGGGCCAGAAGAAGTGAATCCTCACAGAAAAGAGGAAATGCTGAATGGCTTTGAAATATTTCTAATATGTGTCAGTGTTATATCCGTGTCAGTTCACAGCTGATTTCCTTTATTGATGTCACCTCCTGACAGCAATGTGGCCGGGAAAAGGATTGAGCCACACATCACAGGCAGTCACCAAGGTGCAGCTGCACGAAAATGTGCACACACAGTCGGCGAGTGCTTCCCATCCTCAGGCTGCACTGAGGGCACCAAGCTGGCAGCCAGGCTTCAGCAAAGCCATTTCTTTGTCCTTTTACTGATGCCTAGAGACATTTGCTTGTGTCTCCTCTTTTCCCCCCTCTGTCCCATGGAGGAAAGCTGTATGGGTATCGTATGCAGGGGATTTCAACAGCTCTGGAGACTCTCCCTCTCACCTGTGAGTTAGCTCAGACATCCGCAAGGATCATTGGTCAGGGACCTGCTTCCCCAGCCGGCATTCCCAGGCAGCCTCTGGGTGCATGGCCAAATTCCCTGACAGACCCCATCTATTGCTCGAATCTGTACAAGTCAACAGCATGCTTTGCAAAAGCTGTCATCACACTCTAGAGTTACACATTTTTTTCAGTGTCCCCTAACCTGTAGAAGCAAGGAGTTTGGGAGACCCAGAGCATAACAGGAAAGATTTGCTGCAGGAATGTCAGGAGCTGATGGTGAAAAACCCAGCATTTCTGTCTATTCAAAGCAAATCAAATAAGCATAGAAATATCTTTAAACCACTGTACCTGGCAAGAAGCCATGCTGTCTTTTCAGCCAAAGTGTGATGCTTGGAGAAAATGTAGCTTCAGTGAGCTGAATAACAGGTGAAAAAGAAGCACGAGGGGAGAGTCAAGCTGTATTTATGGAAAAATACTTTGTCCTTGATGAACTGAAGGATTTATGCTATTCCTTCCTGTAGCTGCACAACTTCCAGGCAACAATTCCCAGTCTTCCTCCTTATTCTTGAGATTAGAACTTTCAAAATATTTTTAAGTGTTTCGAAATACGTGTTGTCTTTAAAGCCTTCCCTGCTGTAGGCTGCTGAAGGCTACGCTGCCTGTCACATTGGTTTAAAGGCTTACAAAACCAGGAAAAAACCATCTTGTTCCCAGTTGTGACTGCATTGTAAGGAGCTTCTCTAGTGACTCCTGTTTGCCAGATGACATCGTTTTTAGGCAGATAATTATGGTACAATGGATTTTTTTTCAGAATTCATCATTGTTAAATTTTACATTTGGTATTGAGTACTCTAAATGAAAGCAGGCTCATTATTCAGTGGAATTGCCAAAATCACGCATGCTATTGCAAGAAAGAAATCAATCCCAGATTCAGGTCCTGGTGTATCGGCAACACCAGAATAACTGCTCTCACTCCATCTTTGAGGAGTAAATTTTCATAATGAGGATGAGAATTGGGCCAAATAGCTTTGGCACAGATGACACAGTAAATCAGATGAACACAGAGAATTAAAACAAGGAAGCAGGAAGGAGAAAAGCAGGAAGGGCTGAGAAGTGACATCAAATAAAGAGATGTGAAACAGATGTGAACCTGAGCAAGGATATGCTTTGGGATAAATGAAACAGACAACAGCACATGAGGCAGTTTTCCTTGGAGAGCTACCCAGAAGTAAAGTGCTTTAAAGAAGACTTTGAATTCAGAGAAGATGGCATAGTCAGTGCATTAGGCACTGAGAGAGACCAGCACAGAAAATGATCCAGAGGAAGAAAAGGACAAAAAGTGTTCAAGAAATTGGAAGTTCAGACAGAAAGCAGAAGCTTTGAGAATGTACAGGAACCAGACTTGGGAAAGCTGGACACTACCTGGAGGCAAAAAGCACATCAGTCTTCCTAAAAAAAAGTAATTACAATAATTTGGACTGCTCTTCAGTCTGATGTAAATGGGCTACTGACATGCTTAGAATTAGATGCAGTGCCACTAAAACGTTGCTTGGACATTCTTGTCCTTCATTTTACTGCTGTGACAGTCCAACAGCCCATGAAGCACCATGACAGGGATGCTCTCTCTAGGCTGCCAATGATTTTATCTTGCTCTGTGAAGGTCAGATCTTGGCAATGTTAGGCCAGCACTCCATCCTCATTGTAATATTCAGGCACCTGCTGAGCCACCTCATTTAAATCCATACAAAACACAGCTCTTTGCATTCTGGTTTCAGGAGATCAAATTGCCATCCTCTCTTTTTGCCACAAACTTGTGGTCCTCCCTGCTCTGAGCTCATCTTTTCTATCAAAACTTACAACTATGAGACTGAGTATTCCTCACTTTTTCCAGTTAAAAGCAGCAGATTCAACTTCCAGACTAACACCTGCCTCTCTTGCTTTTCTTTCCATCATATTTAAAGTTATCACAGTAAACTTTAAACAAAGCTTTTATTATAGTTAATATATTTAAATATAGTTAATTTTAAACTTTTAACATAGTTAACATAGTAACAGTCTTCAAAATAACACCTTCAGATTCTCTCCTCAAAACCTACTTCTGTAGTACCCTGCAGCTCATGCTCATCTGACTGTGGTTAAGTGAATGCACACTTCTGTTTCTCTTTCTTCTTTCTACTTTTTAGTTCTACTTCTACCTTTTGGTTTGTTTTTTTTGTTGTTGTTGTTGTTGTTGTCATCTTATCTCCCCAACCTCCAAGTGAGTTTGGAGCAAAGTGGGGCTGTGAAGCCATCTGTCTGTCTGTTCAGTCACTGTACTGCAGAGTCCTCCTACCATAGAAAGCCTTCACTATGGGCAGGGCTAGGAACTATTTGCTCTCATTACCATCCTCTCCAGGAAGGCTAGGAGATATCTGTTGAATTTGTGTAATAGCCCTGACTTCCATTTGCCCTTTGTCTTTCCAGCTGTAGAGACCCACCCTGATGTCTCATTAACAAAGTAAAAATAATGACACTGTTTTGTTTTCCCACCTCCAGGCAGCTGCAGAACCTTCACTGACCAACTGAAAGCCAAGTCTCTTGTCCCTGGAGTCCTAATGCTTGAGAAACCCACTAAGCAGACTTGGTTTGCAGTCTGTTTCCCTTGTGTTCTGTGCCTTTCCCTAGCTTCATCTGGGATCAGCAGTGGAGGGAGATGATACGGTGTGGGGGAGATGATACAGACTGAACTCAAGGCAAAGGAATGCAAAGGAGAGAATGTCAGTGGCAGAGGAACAAACTAGATACTAGGTAATTGCATTTCTCAGCTGTATAAATCAATGTTTTAAATGAAGACTAGCATGGGTTTCCCTCCCTGTTCTGGATCCCGGTGTTTCTCGTTCTTTACTGCAATAGCCTACAAGGCTTGGGCTCCCCACAAGGCTTTTCTTGGCTAACTTGGCTTTACAAGTTGTTGACAGTGACAGCCCTGGAGCTGTTGGATGAATAATGTAGCTAACAAAGGCTGGCCTCCTTAAATAACTTGGCCACAGACAGCTCACGTGCAGAAAAGAAGAGATGTGGGATTTACTAATGGGTGCAGCTCTACCAGGAAAACGAGGTACATGGCCAATAACATTTTTGCATGCTGTCTAAGCCCTGACAAATTTCTGGAGACTTTCCTGTAGTCATTCTGTCCCCATAGTGTCTCTTGGAGAAAAGACATGGAGGTGGACAGAGTACAGAGAATAATATTTCCCCAGGTCACAGAAAGATTTCTTGAGGCTGCCTCCAGCAGACAGCCTCATGGAATAAGGAGGAGAGGGACTAGGAGTTAATCACTCCCACTTACACCAGGGCTCATCCTCACTGGCAGGTGTGGCCTTATTTCCATCATTTTCTTGGCAGTTTGGAGGTTTATCATCAGATAGGATCACTGGCCAGATCATGGGTGGGGGCTGCAGCTGTGGAAGCACAGCATGAGGAGCTCCTCGTCCCTGCTCCTGCTGAGGCTGGGGCAGAGTCCCCCTCAGCTGTCACACGCACAAGGATACGACCTTAAAATAACAACTTTTCAAACATTTTTGAGAAACACAGATTGCTGACAGACAATTTGAGGCAATCTAAATCTTAGGTGAGGACAAAAATTCTGTGAATTAGCTTCAAAAAAGATTTAGTTTGACCATATCTTTAACCTGGGGATTGATTAAAAGAAGAGAAGTTTCAGTGACTAATTTCTACAGGGTCTGAAATATAACAGGTCATTAAACGCACAACCTAACAGCTGCAGAATCTGACAGAGACATTGTTCTCCCTAAGCATTTGGTAATACAGTATTTCAGATGATTAAATAGCTAATAAAATCAGAGTCTTGGCTAAGTAGATGGATACCAGCAATATTGCAAAGGTAATTATAGATTTCTATCAAAAAATTCTTGACTCAAAATATTTATTCTCAGACTGAAGCTAATACTCAGGTCTCAGTTAAAGAAAAATATTTTAGCCACTATTTAAAAGGTTTCCAATTTGCTCTACTGTAGTGGCTTTCAATTACAACCAATTTCAAGGTGTAAGTTTTCAGATTGAGTGTTCCTTTTTTCAAGGTAAATCCTCACCAGTTGTCACATAAAACTAGTTTTTCCATTACTCATGTTCTTATGCTTTTTGGCAGCACAGGGATGCTTATTTCCTTTGCTTCTTCTCAGGCATTAGCCAGTTGTGATATCTGTACCTCTGTAAAGTTACAAAGTGGTAAGAAAGGGTCAGAGGAGCAGAAAACAGTGTTAGGGATGCTTGCAAAAAAACCACAGGAGAGTCCCTCATGCACAAAATTATTCCTTTGCTTCTTTGTTGCTATTTCGGCATGTCTTTTTTTTTTTCCATGGATCTTTTAGATCCTTTATTCATTCTCTGTCAGGGCCCCTGGAAAACCAGGGTATGTTTTAAAACCTTGCATACTCAGCTATGCACAGGCTGCAGAAAAAAAAATTCTTTACATCTGTAACTTATCCCATTATTATGGAGGAGCATGGAGCCGAGCTTGTACTCACACTCAAGCTACTTTATCTCTACCTCTGATTATTTTTGCCTGGTTTAGAAAAATGTGATGGGTACTTGTTTCCATTTAGCTGAGCCAACTCACATCATACAGCGCTGCCCATGTCTGCTTTGCTTTGCATTTCTTAGTGTCACCTCCTACACAGGCTTTACTAACCCCATGTCCTGCCTCAAGACACTCCTTTTTCCTCTTTGAAACCCTGTCTTGAGGACTCATTGCTGCTGTAAAAACTGTGAGAAATGAGCGGGCAATGGCTCAAGTGTAGAACAATTGAAGATATTTTAAATATATACCAGAAAAAAGATGTCTTCTCCTACCATTTGGGTAGTGCTGCATTTCTCAGAGAAAGTGTTTCCAAAAAGAAGAGAGTTTCTGGGCACATGTGTGTGGCACCTGGGCTGGAGGAAGAGCGCTGGAGACCAGCAGGCTCCCACTGCAAATGTGGCTGCCTCTCCCACCTGTGGCTCCAGCACCACCGTCCCTGGGGTAGAGGACAGCCCCTGCTCCCCTATAAAATGCAGCAAGGATATGACTGTCACTGCAGCAGCGTGGGCAGCTTAACCTGCTCAGATGTCGCTGAGAAATGCCCTCACAGGTTTCATGCCCACACATAGTAAAACCCACATAAAGGTGCCAGATCTGAGTTCCAACCCTCTAGGAAGACCTGCTGGGATCAAAGAGGATTGCTGGTGGGCTCTATAATGCTGATGCGTTGCAAAAATATCAAAACCACAAGCAGGACTGTCTTTATCCCTTATGCACAGGAAGATCAGTCTCACAAGCTAATTGTAAACAAAGGATGCCAGCAGCACTCATGGTCAGAGGGGCTTGTTGCACCATGGATGCAAGCACAGGGTGCCTCACAAATCACTGAAAGATGTAGAGTTTGCTGCAGACTTGTGCAAGTACTTGTGTGTGCAGGATCCGACAGGTTTTGGAGGCTACTACAATGCATATTAAACTACATATTCTTCTGCATCTAAATATGGTTGCCAGGTAAATAGAGAATTAGGTCCAAGCCAGAAATTTGTATCAAAATCCCAATTTATATGACAGAGTTCAAGGAGACGTGATTTTTTTTTTTTTTTAATTACTGGCTATGGAAAGAGATGCTAGCTGCTAATGTTTGCTTAGATTTTCAAGGCACTTTCATTTCATGCTGTGCTTGTATCTAGGCTTTTGTTTCCATTTCTAGTGAAATTTGAGTCTAATAAAGAGTTTTCTAACCTCCATTTATTGCAGTGTCCATCAGCTAGCTAGATCTTCTATTTCTATTGTCAGTGGCAATAAGAAATTGTTGACAAAAATGACTATTGTGGCTGTAACTGCAGTGTTATTTATAAACAGCTAGATGCAGAAGAAATGCAATTTAAATTTCATTGTGAGCAATATTCAGTTTTAGAGCTCTCTAATGCACAATTCATAGCTGCTTAAATTGTAGTCATTACTCTCATACTGCAATACTTTTTGTCATGACAAAGGGAAATTACTTTTCTGTCAATTACTTCTGCAAGATTAGGTAATTTACACTTGCAAAGGGTATGGAGCAGCATCTCAGTTCCATGGAGATGTTTCTCAGAAGCATTTGGCAATTTAAGTTTTGGGGGAAAGGCAAATGGAAGTCGCCTTCAAAATGTAAAAACGAGACAGCGCATACATCCCAAGGTGCTCGTATGCCAGTGAAGGGCAGCAATGAGAAGTAGATCTATCACTGACAAACTGCCAACCCCCGTGCTGCAGAAATCTGCACTGAGGACCTGCAAGAGGAATGCTCCTCTCTGTTTCAGTACAGAGCAGCCACTGAAATCACTGGCAGCATTTGAAATCTCTGTCCCTGACTACACATGAGCTATGCATGCAATTCTCTACATAAAACATCCTTCTCTTTGGCATCTCCTTCTGCTGCTATTTGTATGTTTGCTTAATCCATGTTGGAATGGAGATAGCAAGAGCCAAAAACATGAGGAGGAATGTTATTTTTACTTACTTGCTTGGAAATTCTGTGTGAGCTTTAGCATGGCTGGCTTGGATACCCACCTGAGGCATCACAGCTCCTGACCCTAGCAGCATAATTTAAGGAGTTGAACTTTAATGCCTGAATTCCTTGGAGGGGTGATGGAGTAACTGTGTGCAACGTTGCCAGAGAGACAACGCAGTGCTCTTCCACCACGCTTGAAAACTGATTCAGGAAGGTTTCCCCTTCTTGTTCCTTCATGTGTCTCCACATTTAGGTGTGGCACTTAGAGACATGGTTTAGTGCTGTGTTTGACATTGCTGGGTTAATGGCTGGACTCAATGACCTTAGAGACCTTTTCCAAACTTTTCCATTAATTCTATGGTTCCATGAAGGAGTGCTGGAGCATCACCTGGGATCCCTCTCGCTAAGATCAGGGGTATTGTGGGCAGGAGATGCAGCCATGCCCTCTGCAGCCTGTGAGATGCTCTCAGGGTGAGGGCACTGGCTGTGGACATGGCAGGATATGGTACTGTCACTGCCCAGCCTGCAGGGATTCACACCCACACAGAGAGAGCAAACAGAACCCAACAGAGGCAGCAAATCTTCTCTTCCCTCCATGAAAATAGTTTAAAGGCCTTTGGAAAATGGGGCATTCAAGAGAGGCCTCAGATTTAGCATGAAGAGTGGGTGGGGTTTTATACCCTACCTCTGCCCTGCAGCCAGGCAGGGTTGCTTAAATCACCTCGAACTTGAGGTCGCAAGTATTCTTTTGTAAGTGGAGCAGAAGAAGTGGAGTTCAGACACACCGTGTAGGTGTGCTGTCATGCACTGCATGCAGCTGGCACAGCACAGCTTCACCTCTAGGTATTATTGCAATTAAAATGATGAAATAGCAACAGCACAGGCATCCTCGACAATGATGCTTGTGTTTAGGCATGTCAGACTATGCTGATACTGATATCCCCATCCTATATTGGCATCACAGCTCCCACAGAATTTTGCAATGTTTTAAATCCTAACCCCTACCAAATTCCAACAAATACAGTCACAGTCCTCCTTCCTGATACTGCTGTCTTGACACAGCAAGGGGCAGAGCATCCTTATCTTTCCTCCTCAGCCTGAGCTGCCTGCAGGTGCTGTTGCTGTGCTTTGGTGCAGAACGTTTCAAAGGCAGAAATTACGCATGAGGGAGTTCTCAGAAGAGTTTACAGAACGTTTCAGGGCACCTTAATCATATGTTATTTCTGTTCCCATTAGGTTTAGTGGATTTGCAGCACTCCTCAGCCCAAAACTACACTCTGCTCCAGCCACCCATAAAAACTTTAGAAAGTGTTTAAAAATCATGAATGTTTATATTGCCTTCAATTATTTTCCATTTCAGTTGCCTGGATTTTCTTTTGAGACACATTTTCTTGGTTTACATCAAGTCTACAATCCTACCTTGCGCAAAAGATAAATCTACATTAGTTTCCAACAATTAGAATTAGGCAGGCCTAAATTCTGCAGGTTAATAAAGATAGGTATGAAAACATGAACACAAGCATAAGGATATAAAAGTGCAAAGATATTTAACAGGGTATAAAGATTGGAATTTTTGAAGTTTCAGCTTGAGACAATGACAGACAATATCCAAAATTATTTTCTTTTTTTTCTTTGGCTGAACTCCAAAATATTAGACTCCAAAATATTAGATGAATTGTTATTGGTAAAAATACCACAGATTTCCGTTCTTTAGCTGCAGCAAGAGAGGTATAAACTTGTTTTCTCACAAACAGTCCTTAAATGCCCCCTCTTTGAAATACACTTAATTCACTCATTTATGTCACTACAATACCATGCCAGGGAAAGAGCTCTTAGCCCTTTATTCATAGAGGGACAGACAGAAACCACATCAATTTCTAGTTCTATATAATATCTTAAGTGTTAAAAAAGGTAGGGTTTTTTATGATGCCTAGACATGCCACTCACACTGCTGTAATTTCAGGACATAATGCAGTGGCACTAAAGCATCTGGGGTTCAAATGTTGAAAAAGCCAGTTGTGGCTGTAAAGGTTTTGTTATCAACTGTGTTTGGGATCCCTCTAATTTTTCTGGATAAAGCCAGAGAGCTTGTGGTCAGGGTTGCTCAGTGATGCACCTCCCTCCAGCCCTGCACGATCCTCTTACATGTGTGATCCCAAATGATACCCATGCCTTTGACATATGAATACAGTTAGGGTTTTTTTTCTGAGAACCCACAACCAGCAATTTAATTAAGGTAATTTAATTTGTCTTCAAAACAATGTGTTATGCATTAATTAAAGTAACTTAATTTGTCTTCAAAACAGAGTATTATTCATTTACCCTAAGGCATAAGACACATAGCACAAAGGGCAAAAAACATCAGAGGTACATGACTCTTACTCATACCCTCATCTTTCCCCATGACAGCTTTTGTGCTTTCTCATTTTCAGCTTCAAGGAGCATTTGTGTTGTATTAGCAACAGTCTGTTTTTACAGTGCTTTCCTTTGCCCTGTAACTCCCTTCCTTTCACACATTGCTTCTGGACAGCTTCTCTCAGGTGACTCAAAGGCCCCAGCTTTGCAAAGGTTTTGTGAGAGTACAGTGTGATACTTCTCAGTCCTGAAAAAACAGAGATATTAGTAGTCTTGCAACCACAGTGTTATCTTTTAGATCCACGGACCTCCTTGACTTTTTGGACTCTTTTGTGTGCTCAGCTTCTCTTCACCTGCTTGATCACTTTCATAACCCCTGTTGACTAAATGCACAACAAATATCCTCATCTCAAAAATGCACATGTGGAAGCAGAATATTCATTTAAAACAAAAAAACCCATCAGGCACATTTTTCTAGTTTCCCAGTGGAACTACTTGTTCCAAAATAACAGCCTGTGATACATACCTATTATCAGCAACAGAATGCTACAAAATACTAAATACTTATAAAAGTAAGATTTTATGAAATTTTTAAGTTTTGATAAATTTTTTAAATTTTTAGTAGAAGTTTTGTAATTAGGCTGCATACATCATATGAGTATTTGGTAAGGTAAACCTTGTGCCCATACAGACAGAATTCAGTAAGTTATTTTTGATTAATAGAGTGCTGTTGTTGAGAACATGCCCACATAGCACAAAAATATCTGATATGTAATGATAAAAATTACTTCAAAAGAAACTATTTTAGCTGCAGTTCAGCTGAGTCTTAGCTTCATCTAATCCCCACTTCAGTGGTAGATAGGAACACACTTCATTCTAGGAACTTGGGAAACACCAAAGAAGAGCAGTCCTGTTGGCTTCGCTGGTGTGTTTATATCTTGGTGATACTGAATGTTTAGAGACGTGTGTGTTCCTGGACATCCTCACAGCAGGTAGCATTTGTAATGAACTCCTTACAACCTGAATGTACCATATTTTTGTTTGCCCTTCTGAGTAACTAGGAAACCAGCCTCACCCCAGAGCCTGTGCTGAGTCGTCCCCTTCAGATTCTTCTGTAGCTTTGGCATTTCCAACCAGCTGAGATGAATTGTTATTGGTAAAAATACCACAGATTTCCGTTCTTTAGCTGCAGCAAGAGAGGTATAAACTGGATATTTCTGACCAGCAATATCAGTCAGAGCTGGCTCTCCCGTTTGAAACAAGGCCAACTAATGCCTTAGGGATGAATTTCAGGAGATAGGACAGAGCCTGCAGATAGCCACACAAAACCTCTGCTCTCTGTAGTGCAGCAGCTCTGGACTGTCCTAGCATGCAGAACAGGGAAATCAAAACGGTTGCAAGGAAGCTCCACCTATAATACAAAATAATCCCATTAGTCTCTCCACGACAAAGACCTGGGAGCTATTTTGCTGGGTAGGTGGCCATGGGAACAGTGAGGTTATCATCACACAACAGAGACGGAAACCAGAACTTTCTCCAGGAATGGGTAAGCAGCTTCCAGGAGTATCACACAGAACAGCACTTTCACAGCAAGGAGCCAAGCTTCCTAAAACAACATCACCACTACAGAACACCACAAACATAAAAATTATCAAGGAAAACCTAAAATCTTTCAGAGCAGGAGGAAAGAAAATAAAGAGTGACACATACATTTCCTTGCTTGAGATAGATGTCAAAGGGTTAGACAAGGTATGAAGGCATGCAGCTGGATTTAGCTTCAGCCTTGCATAGATGGGAGACACAAAGCTGAAGTTTGTGGAATACAAGTGAGATTGCTCTGTTTAATCTTTGCTTTTGGAAGAAGCTGAAGGCGAAAGCACAACTGAGAGCTGGCAGGACCATCCTTCTGCTAGCAACACACACAAGTGCAGTAACTCTTCGTTTATCTCCTCACCCAGCCTGGCAGGGATGGCAGCTGCCTGTATTGAACCACATTCCAACTCTGGTCACGCTGGAATGAATCCAGGGTCATGTCATTGACTTCAATGAAGTTATTCTTTATTTGTGCTTGCTAGCTGAGAGTCTGGCCCATTCTATCTAGGTAGCAATATCTAATAGAGAAAATACTGCCAAATTAAGGGAACAAGAAGAACCAAACTATGTGACATGAAGAGGAAACATTTTAAGGATTATAGAGCCCCTTTAGTTTAAGGACTTTATCAGCATTTAAAGGACAGTTGGCTGAAATGCATTTCTACATATGCCTCGATTTTCTTTTAAGCCTCATTTGCTATTTTAAAAAGTGAAAAGAAAATGTATTGATTTTAACATTATTTAAATAAAAATGCTTCAGTTTGTTCAACGCAGAACACTAATTCATTATACATCTATGAGCAGGGGTCTTCCACTTAGGATTTCCTCCACATCAATTAACAAGGCTTCTCTGGCCAAAATATGTTGAGTTACATGATTTTCTCTGTGGGAGCACTTTCCTGATGGTGCCAAATTTAGTTTTGGGAAAAACACTGTGTTTTGCTCTGCTGGGAAAACCCAGGGTGTCCCTGCTGTAGTGACCAATAGAAGATAGAGAAAAGGAATCAAGGTGAGGGAAATTCATCATCACTGTATTATTTCCAATAAATTCAAATTAATTATTGGCATGGCTTGATGATACAGTATATCTGACTTTAGAGACGCCAGTAGTATAACAAAAACTCTGCAACCAGTGATATAAGGGCAGCAAAAGTAACAGGTTTACTCCAGCAGTTCATTTGTTAAAGAAATACTGACATTTACTTTTTAGCAGGCAATGGACTGAATTGCCTCACCTCTGGTTGTATGAAGTTGGTATCATCCCATGTTATGTGCTCTGACTAATGCAGCAGAAATGCACTTGTATGCCCACACCTCATCTGGATGCTGTTTGTGTTGCTGCAAGATCTGGAGGCGCCCAGATGGAGAATGAGTGGTGATGGATCCACCACGGATGGGGTTTCTGCTGTATACCTAGTTAGCAGTAACATGCCACTTACCCACAATTTTCACTTAACCTTTGGATTTCACCTGGACCCACCAGAATATAAATTTAGAAACTGATGCAACACTCTTGCCAAGAAACAGAAGCATGAAGTTGCCTGCTTACTAAGGAAAATATACGCTAAATTGAGAAGGGTGTTGGAGTTGTTTTGGGTAGCTAGAAAAAGCAGTAGAACAATCCAGACAGGATTTAAGACAACTTTTTCCTTTATTTTTTTTTTTAAGAGCATGTATCTCAGCTTGTACTAACATCGAAATGAATCAGGAAAAGTTGTAGCATATAGCTCTTGTCACACGAGATTGTATATAAAATAACACTCTAGGATGACAGGGGTCATTTTAGACCATCCTGGACAGTTCCCATAAGGAAGTGAAAATATCGCAAGCCTGGAGTTGCAAAGTGCCTGCTCAGGTTTGGGCTCCTGGTCTGGGTATCAACCCCTAGAGCTCTCCCACAGAAATCCATTTCATTATTCCTATGCAAGAAAGAGCAGGTTATTAATGTTTCAGCTACAGAAACGATCCTCCTGTGCCAGTGCAATGTATCTGTTAGAATTAGTTCTGTAAATCTGCATCATAATGGACAATATTCTCTTAAACTAATTTCCTGCAATCGTCATTAATTGGCCAGCTTTCTAACACCTGGTACCAACAGATTTTTCATCCAGCAAGTGCAGTGCCACACAATGGTAACAGCAGGTTTTAACCTAATCCCACTCCATACACAAGCAAACATCAAATGTGCTTGTAACAAAGACACACAGACCAGCCTGACATTTGCTGATAACTCCCAGGAGATTCTCCCTCAGTACAACTAGTCCTGCTCAAACAGATTTACCAGTGGAAAAGATGATTTGAAATAATTTCCAACTAGACTAATTGCACTCTCTTGAAAAGAACATCCTTCTCCTCCTCAGTGTACATATATATTAGTCCAGCTGTAAATGCAGCTAACACTTTGTGAAGTTTTCCAAAGCAATAATTATTTCATCTTAGGAGAATTCACAACAGCTTGCTCGATAATGAAGTTATGCAGATATATATACTTCATGCAAAGTTGCACACACACATACACACACACAAAAAATAAAAATAAAAAAAAAAAGTAGGCATTTAAAACTGCTTTTAAATTCCACTCACAGTTTTGAAGTTCAAGCACAAAACTTCTTGCTTTGCATCTGTAGCTCCAAGCTGTCTGTAAAGATAACACAGTCCATCAGATATCCTGGTTTTGTTTTCTTGCATAAAAATATCATCTGTCACAGGCACAGGAGCTGACTTCAAGGACCAGCCCCTTCGGCGGAGCACACCAATCGGGAGACCCCGGGAGCACATGTGGAATGCTGCTTGCCTGCGCGCCGGTCACGGCCACGGGCAGCATCTGCTCCGTGGGACACGGCTGCCAGATAACTCGGGTGTCAATGAAACGCGGCGCTGGAGGTGCCACGGCCCCCGGGGGTGCCCGGGGTTCCCCAGCCCGGCCGCGGGAGGCTTTCACAGAGCGCCTCGGTGCCGCTGCTCCTGCTCCACCAGCCACAGAGACACCAGAGCCTGAGGCCAGGCTTTGTGCCTTGCTCCTGATGGCGTTATTCTTTAATGTTTTAATAAAAATAATCTCATTTACCATTATATTAAGTGCTTCTTCACTTTTTCTCTTAGTTGCAATTCTAACCCCATTTATGGCTTTAAATTCCAAACCTCGTCCCTGGAAAACCATGCCTGTGGAAAAGTCCTGGGCACTGAAAGCCCCTCATATAAGTGCTGGCAGTGCTCCTAACCCTTTGGGTCAGCCTCACCTGGGATTTTCTCCCTCTCCTGATGCTCTAGGGCTGTCTGCCCACAGGCTCCCTGCTCCCCCTGCCTCTGCCACAGCTGCCCGGCTGTGTGTGCAAGCTCCCCACACGCAGCTTCGCTCTGTGCCTGTCAGTCAGAGAGGTCATTTTCTTCTTGCGTCTGCTTAACTTAGTGACACTGAAATGCGAAGCGCTTAGAAATCGTATTTAGGGTCACAGACCCGCAGCTTCCCTGCTCCCTGCGTGCTCCGCCCTCGCCCAGAACGGGGCTGAGAGGAGTGCGTGTCTGCTAATGCGGGCTGGGAGTGCAGCAGGAACGCAGTGCTCAGAGCCAAAACTCAGACCATACATAGGTGAGCCCGATGCACTGACATCTGTAGAGCTGTTTGCACTCCTGGAAGGGCAAGTCACAACACGCTGGGAAGGGAAAGCAGTAAACACACAGTGCAAAAGCCGTGCCTTCTCCAGCTGAAGTGAGAGACCTAAGGGCCTTCCCTCCTCGCGCCTCTCATAACCTCAGTGCTGGCTTTATTAACTCAGAGTAGCAGCTTTACTTGGTCAGACAGCCTGACTTTTGCATTCAGGGTGCAGGTTAGAGTGGACTGGCTGTAATAAAAACTGCTGTCTCTAGTCTGTGAATAACTTGCTGGTTTAATTAAATTAATTTTGCTTCTAAATTCTAGCTTAGTAGATTAGTAATTCACGAAGGGGTCATTTTACAATGTTTTCCAATGGTGGATTAACCAGGCTGATAAAAATCCTAGACAAAGCTCCATTTTCCACCCTTAGAAGCCACTGGTTTCTCAGAGGAAAATTTCCCACAGAATGTCACTGAGACAGGACAGACTTCGGCCAGTGAAATAAGTTCCTGCCGGATTCAGGGTGGAATTTCCCATTTCCAGAGGCTAAGGCCAGCACACCCCAAGCAGGAAATAGCTCTCCGTTAGCAAGAGCCAAGAACCTCAGTGGAAGTGCTTTCTTTCATCGGCCGCCGGTGGGGCGGGGAGGAGCGACAGGGACCGACTTTGGCGTGTGTAAGGCCTTTTGCAAATCCACAACAAGGAGCAAGCTTGTTTCCAGTTCCCAGCCGGGAACATTTTGTTCAGAGATTTCCGAGCTGGGAGCAGCTGGGGCAAGGCCGGCCGGAGGTTTTCCTGCCTGATCCTGGTTCCGCACCCAGGGCTGGGCAGAGGGGTGGAGCTGGGTCAGCCTGCCTGGCTCTACCTGGGGCTGGGACAAACCTTCCCCCTCTTTTGCTGCTGAAGAAGATGCCCCGTCTGGCAGCACTTCAGAGGGAGAGGCGGAGGGAAAAATGTTGAGCCTTGTGAAACGGGTATTTCCACTGTCTGAGACCTTGCTGGGGTGATGCAGGGGAACCTGAACAGAAACCTTCCTGTACAGCCAGGGCAGAGACCTGTTCAGAGGCTGCCGGCTCTGTCACCCAAATATCCTCACTGGCTTCCCAGAAGCTTTCAAAGGGTCTTGCTTCAATTTTCATTTTTTGATCCTGCACGAGATCAAACCTCCCCAAGAGACAGTTTTGGCCCATCCAGACCCATGCCCACATGGCAGTGACAAGTGGGACCGTGAATCTGCACTGACACACGGGAGAGCTGCCTGAGCCCTCTGTCTGTGGGTACCCACTATGGCTGAAGAGGGGGTGGCACAGGTGGTCCAAATTTGCATTGGGCCTGGGAAACTTAGCCTGATAGATGGTGTTTAACATGCAGCCAAGCCAGGTTTTGAAAGCTAAGCATGTACATTCATAAATGGCTGGGATTTAACAAGTCACCTTACCACAGCAGTGTGAGATGGACAGTCCTGACATCTCTCTCAGCCTATTTACTTACCAACACTTTCTTCCCTGCAAGAGAGGCATGCCATCTATTAATCCCCAGCTCTATTGCATCTCAGTGACCAGTCTTTTTCTTTGACTCCCAGCATGTATTTTCTTCCCTCTGTTTTTAGTCCTGGTTATGCCTGACTGTGTCCTACTAAATTTCTACACTCGGTATTTACAGACTGCAAAGATCTGTAGGTTTATCACATTGCTTGTGAGCCACCACTTCACCAAGGCCTATGTATATTTTTTCTCATTAATCAGTTCCTCCAGACTCCCTATTTTTTGCTGCTCTTTCCTGTAGAGTTTGCAAACTTTTTTTGGTTTTAAAAGACAGCACAGGGAAGTTTAGTTCTCTTTCTTTAAAGAAGACCAGTAGCTGGATGAAATTAAATGCATATTAAGGAGAGTTTCAGGCAAACTTGCATTTGAGATGGCCAACTCTAAACTTCATACTTGTTCCCTCTTATTTATCACATTTGT
This sequence comes from Edolisoma coerulescens, assembly GCA_013397115.1. Classification (NCBI taxonomy): domain Eukaryota; kingdom Metazoa; phylum Chordata; class Aves; order Passeriformes; family Campephagidae; genus Edolisoma; species Edolisoma coerulescens. The sequence goes on from VWZW01000399.1 coordinate 661,706, forward strand.
TTGGATCAGTAGAGTTTTATACTGCAAACCTTTGCATCCCCTGTTGTCAAACACACTAATGCATAATTCACTGTCCTGGGTAAATTCATTGACTTGCCTGAAGCCCCCTGGACATGCAGGTATGTGTGTGTGCAAAGGGTTGTGTGATCGCAGTCTCAGGAGGAGACCTTCAGCGGTACCTGGAAATCCAAATTGCACCATTGCCAGAGAAGTGGAGTCTTCTGCAGCCAAAATGCAGAGCCCATGAGGAGCTTCAGCCCTGCCTGAAATACCAGTCACAGGTGGCTGCTGGGTCAGTGGTCACCTGAGAAGGTCAGTACCTGTCTCTGTCTCTGCCTCTGTCTCTATATCTCCCCTGCATTACTCCAAGGCCAGAGGGCAAACAGGCATCTGAGTAAAGAGAAATGTGTTGCAACATCCTGTGAATACGAGGTGTCTCTCCAACCTTTGCCACCAGACGCTGTGTGGTTGCCTACGGCAAAAATTGTACTTTACTCTGCTAAGGATCCCACTGGAATCTCACTATGCTTACTAAGACTTAGTGAGAGCTGAAGAAGAAAAAATAACCCCCAGAGAGTTTAAATACAGTTTGATTATTCATGGGAGCAGCAGGGGAATGGTAAAATTCTCCTGGATTTGTAGTGAGCCTCTGGCATTGCACCAGACTGCTGTTTTTCAACCACTCTCTTTCCTTGGATGCCGTTAAATCCAGACTGTAACTTTAGATAAGTGAAATTCTGCATAGATGATGAAGAATCAGAGGACAATTCAGGGCTGCCCTCCATCTTGTGTATTTTGGGTACTTTAAGGAGTTTGACTCCTTACAGATCCTGGAAAAAAAGTTAAATCATGCACCTTTTGGATAACTCTCTCCACCAGGGGCTATTCCCTGTGGATTCAACTCTGTCTGCAATGCAGCAGCCAGAGAGAACAAGGTCTGTAATTTTAGTTTAGGCATATTTGGGCTTATTTTTATTCACATGAGCTACAGCAAGCTGTAGGAGGGCTACAGATGCCACTTCAGCTGCAGTGTTTCCATTAAGGCTGATTTACCACTCAAAAGCAAACAAAAGCAACTTATAACCCCACAAGATAAAGGCAACAAAATAAGAGTTAACAATGATATCTACTTGTCTTTGCAATAGTTTTCATGGTCTTGTGGTTTAAGCCCGTTTTATGGTCCTTTTAATTTAATGAAATGTTGTCAGTGTGTTTTCCAGCTCTTGAAATAACTGTTAGGCAGTGTTTAATCAAAAAATCTCATAGCAAGGATTTTTAAAAAATACCTGAATTGAATTCAATCCTATCATGTTGCTCTAGAATGATTTCTTAAGAGTGTGAAAAACAAATTCCTATCTAAAATTCTTCATAACTTATACCAAGAAAAGGCAAGAATGCCTTCCAGTTGGTCTGATTAACAGCTAATATGTCATACAGTGATATCAGCATCAAAAATATGTTTCATTTTTCCCTAGATAATTTCAGTTAGTAGCTAGAAGTAACACCCAGGTCAGAAATTAATTTAAAAAAAATGAATACAATTTACTGCTGAACTGCATTTCTCTCCCACAAACTAAGGTCAAAGTTCTGGTTTAAAAGTTTTATTTTTTTCCAGTAAAGTTAGCAGATTTCAGCTGCATAAGACCAGCGTTTTGAGGATGAATCCAAATATTCTAGACTGAACTTCTGAGGGAAACTGTTTACATGAATCAGCTCAACCAGCTCCCCTCAACAACAGAGCACTTGTAACTGTGATAGCATCGTCCACTTTTCACGAATATGCAGCTATCAGTGTGATGAGTCACACTATAAAGCATTTAACAACTGTTCTCATAAATACCATATACCATCTGTTAACTGAATCAAAAGGCTACATGCCAATTTTACTTTGGGAGAGAAAGGTCTGTTTTAAATATACACCAATAGTCTCAGCGTGCACAGATATTATGAAAAATTAGTACAGAAACATGTCATCCCACCCAATTCCCCAAAAGTACAGCTGAGAATGAAAAAAATTTTATCCAGTGGGATAATTTGATATTATGCTGTTTGTTGTCATTGCAAGTCAGAATTACAGGACTTGAAATTTTCATTATTCATGTCAAAAGATGCCAATCTTTTTTTTTTTTTTAATATTCCTAGGGAAGACGTCTACACTAGGTTTCTTACTAAATTACATTGAAATGAAGTGTTCGGACATGCTCAAAATAAAAAAAGCTTTCTTCTGAATTAGCTGGAGTGATATTAAATACTTTGCTTCCCAGCAATTCAGTTTGCGATTCCACTTGGTGACAACATCACCTCATCTTGCAGGAATGCTGGCTCCTGCCATCATCCCATCACTCAGGCTGGACACTGATTAGGTCACACAAGAAGGCCTGGAAGTCCCCTGATGCAGCTCACTCAATGACAAAGCACAGGAGACTTAACAAGAGGAAGCTTTAGACAGTATCACTGCATTGGCAAGCACAGCACGGTTGGAATTAAATTTCTATAAAACTCAGATAACTCAGACTGCTGAGGTTTATTGTCCTGATATAAAAGTTAAGGGCATTTTAGTGGGAAAGGATTTGAATGCTTATAAGATGTATTAATTAGTCTAATGAAATGTACTTGTCAGAACACACTTTTCCCCTGCTATCCATACATTTTTCAGTTTCCATGTCTCAGAAATAAACCAATTATTTTCTAACCCCTTTCACTGAAGCTGCCTCCAGTCAGTTATAGAGTGTGAACTTAAACTGGCTGCACTCCAGAGGTTATAGCGGGAGGGAAGGAACAGTGGGGGTGATGGAGGAACTGAACATGACTGGAATATCCCATGGGGAGCTGGAGGTGAAGATGTATTATAGTGTGTGGGCCCAAAGCAGTAAATATGCAAGAGGTAAGCAGGAACAAATCAATATTTAGAGTACAAAAATAAAATCCTACCAAATGATGTATATTTCCTTTTCTCAAGTGAATGTTAGAAAAAAACTATTCAGAGGTTTCCCTGGGCACAGTTTCAGAACAAGGGATACAAACTCCGGGGGGAGGGAAACTTACCTGCAACTTACTTCTGTCCCACTCCGAGGTAACTGTGCACCTCAAAGAGCAAGAGTTGCCTTCTAAATGCGAGCAGAAAACTCTGCCTTCTTAAGGTCCCTGTTTCTCCACCCCCACCCTGTCAGCTGGCTACAGCACTACCCCATTTCTGAACACCAGCTTCACAAAGTACTTCACAGATTTATATCGAAAAGCCTTCCACATTCCCCATACAGAAATGTTGGCCTACAGATGTTGACACCATCAGCTTTGACCAATTTTGCAAGGCACTGGAAAAGTTTTAAAAAGGAGTACTGAAGTATTGAAAACCTTCAATGAACCCTGCAAAGAAATACAAAATTGAAACAACTTCCCTCCATCATGACAGACGGTCCATTGCTAGTGATAAGATCTTTCTTTAATCATAAAACTGCAGGCAGCAACACTCTTGTGTGTTTATTTTCTGCATTGTTTTTGATGGCTGTGCTTCTCTGATGCACAGAAGCAGCTATATACATTCTGGCTTATTTGAGACTGGTGGCTATAGCAGTAAGAATTCACATAATGTCTAAGAGATAATCATGTGCAACTATGAACAAGAAGGACAGCCCTTTCGTTCTCAGACAATTTTTGCACAGGGTAAAGCTCTCAGAAATGGAAGTGGGAGAGGATACAGAGGAGAAACGCCCTGTTTGTTCCCAGTCTAATCACAATTGTTACATTGAAAGCAGAGGCGAGATAAAGTGACTGCATGGGATCTACCAAAACAGGGCCCCAACCTGTGTGGGGTACATACTGCAGGAGTCCTTCAGCACCTCTGGAGGGCTCACACCATTATTCTTTGGATGCTATGGTACACTATTATTCATTATCCTATTTAATGTACTGTTCCTGCTTCTTAGAGCACCAGCTTCTTTATCTAGCACAAACATTCTGGAAATTAACTGTATTTTAAAAAATCACTTCAACCAATTCGGTTTATGAAGTTGTGTTTCCATTCATCTCCTCCTTGATCATCTCTGTCCTAAAGCAAATGTGTCACAGCAAGACAGTTCCCTGTCGTGCCTCCACACACCAGCTCCAGCACAATAGAACAGCTCTGACCCTTCAATCTCCCAACCAGACCTTCCCAGGGACAGACTTTTGGCTTGGTGCTCAGGTTTCTTGAACTCACAGCGCAAGAGTAGAGGTGTGGTCTGGAGTTTCATCACTGAGTCCTGGGTTTCAGCCTGCGTGCTCCCTGAGAAGCAAAGCCCCCAGCCATATATCTTTGCTCTTAGAGCTGAACTTCTAATCCTGTCAGAATCAAACAGAATTTTGAATTCCTGAATCTGTCTGTAACATTAAGATCTTGTTCTACGAGTATATTAAAAACACTGAATGTGCCAGATCAGGCTCAGTCTCACCACCAGTGCACATATTGTGAGAAACACGTGTCCTCGGCATGCTCTGGGCAGAGCTGAACAACTTCTGCCTTTGATCCAAGCAAAAGAAGGGAAAGCGGATGCCTTAAGAGCATGCCAGCCATAGGTTCATCCACTGTGCTTGCCAAGATTGTGTGGCTTTCTGCTTTTGGCACAAAATCGTGGCACGCTCTTCTCTTTTTGGCAAGTGGACACATCTTGGCAATGGCACATTTCAGGCTTGTGTGTGCTTGCAATGTGCATGGAAAATGTGCTGTCCCAACACCCTACATGACTCCTGCAGGAATAATAATTATTTTTGCCAGAGGAGCATTCTCAGGAGCATACAATAAGCTCACAGAAACGTTGGTTGGGAAGGACCCCTGGGATTCGCCCTGTAGCTCTATAGCCAGCACTTGGTCAGGTCAGCCATGCATTTTCTAATTGAGTTTTCAGGACCCATTCCAAGGATGAGGATTCTACCACCACTCTCATTAGGCTCTCAAACTGTTTCCCAAACTCTGTCCTGAACCTCTCAGAATACAATCTGTGGCCATTGCCTCTTCTGCAACTGGGCATCTCCCACTTCCAAGAAATCCTTGATTTTGTGGTCTTTGTAATACCCATTGGCATATCTGTGGGCTTCTATTTCATCACCTCCTGGTGTTCTTTCCATCCTAGACACCTCAGCATCTCCTTCAGGTAATGGGCTTTAGGCCCAAAATTGGACACTGTTCCAGATGGGCCAGTGCCAAGAAGAAGGGATAGTAACAGTCCCTGCTATGCTGACTTTGGTCCTTGCAATGGAGCTGAGGAAGCAGTCTTCTTCCTCTGGGATGGAAACTCAGGTTGGATCATATTCAGCCTGGCACTTGGGTCCTTAGGTTCTTTTCAGTGGGGCCAGCCTGTTGCTCACCTAGCTGTTTCCATCCCGTTCTGGGGCAGGGGTCATTCTGCCACACACACAGGGCTTTGTCCTTTTCCTTGCTGAAGAGAAAGTGGAATGGACTCTCAAGGTTCTCAAGATCATGTTGAACTGAAACACAGGAGTTGAGTACCAGCTTTTTTACTTCACCTCCAACTAGTGTATTGTGAAGTTTTCTGTTAGTCATTTCAGAGACAATTTTCAGTATTGAACCTGTAGTGCTAACCACAAACTTCAACTAGAATTATGGAGGGTTAATGCCTCTGTAAAAGTGACAAAACTGAAATATTTTATCTTAGAAACATAGAATAGTTCAGGTTGGAAGGGACCTTTAAAGGTCATTTAGTCCAACCACCCTGCAATGAGCAGGGACATGTTCAACTAGATCAGGTTACTCAGCAGTTGATCCAGCCTGGCCTTGTATGTTTCCAGGAATTTGAAGGATTTGCATTCAAGAAAAAAAACCAGAAGAAAGTACAGAGAGAAGCGAATGAGGGATCCTGAGGTAGATCTCGTCGATATTACACATTCAGGGACACTCAAAGTCATAGAATCATAGAATCATGGAATCATACAATCATAGAATCATTGAATGGCTTGGGTTGGAAGGGGCTTTAAAGATCATCTAGTTCCACCCTCCCTGCCGTGGGCACAGTCACTAGACCAGGTTGCTCAAAGCCCCATCCAGCCTGGCCTTGAACATTGCATCCACAACTTCTCTGGGCAACCTGTTCCAGTGCCTCACCACCCTCACAGTGAAGAATTTCTTCCTAACATCTAATCTAAACCTACTCTCTTTCAGTTTGAAGCCATTCTGCCTCATCCTGTAAGAAATTTCTCCCCATCTTTCTTGTAAGCTCCCTTCAGATGCTGCAAGGTCACAATAAGGTCACTCCAAAGCCTTCTCTTTTCCAGGCTGAACAATCCCAATTCTCTCAGCCTTTCCTCATAGGAGAGGTGTTCCACTTCTCTAATTATCTTGGTGGCCTCCTCTGGACTTGCTCCAACTGGTCAATCCTTCCTGTGCTGGAGACCCCCAAGCTGGATGCAGCATTCCAAAGTGGAGTAAAGGGGCAGAATCCCCTCCCCCACCCTGCTGGCCACACTTCTTTTGGTGCAGCCCAGGACATGATTGGCATTCTGGGCTGCAATCTCACACTTTTCTGGCTCACGTCCAGCCCCTCATCCCCCAGCACCCCAAGTCCTTCTCAGCAGGGCTGCTCTGGATCTGTTCATCCCCCAGCCTCTGTTGATACTGGGGGTTGCCCCAGCCTAGGTGCAGCACCAGCACTTGGTCTTGTTGAGCCTCATGAAGTTCCCATGGGCCACTTCTCCAGCTTATCCAGGTCCCTCTGGATGGCATCCCATCCCTCAGGTGTGTCAGCTGCACCACTCAGCTTGGTACATCTGCAAATTTGCTCAAGGTACACTTCAGGTCATCTTAGTGTTCTTGTGCATGTTTATATGCTTGAATGCTGTAGCCTTTTTAATGAATTATAACCCTGTCCTGAAGTGTAAAAGCATGTGGCAGGATGCATTAAAATTCCTGATACATTATTTGAACTTTACAATCACACTGAACAACTTCATTGCTGACATACACTCAAATTTTGTTTCAACTCTATTTTCAATACTATTACTGCAGGCTGCTTTAGTCAATATTGTCACATTTATGGAATCCAATAGATTGTAAAACAGAATTGGCCTTGTCATTAACATTGTCTATCCTAGCAAGTAGGGTACATATTATTCACAGCTCTTTCCAGAGTCCTCACAGAATAAGATTACAGAAAATACAGGAATTTTTTCCTTTAGCTAGAGAAAATATTTCAAGAGAAGATGGCGAATGCCCTCACATTGGTGTTAAAATGTTAAAATGTGGCAGTCATAAGAATAAGAAATTCTATTGAGTGAGAGAGAGAAAAGCTGCTTTGTTCTTTACATATCCCTTTCTATTTTCCAGAATGCTGCAGGAAGCTCAAACTCTCTCTGTATTTATTTGCAACAAAGTTGTCAGCAATAGCTTCTGCAGCAAATTTTAACTGTAGAAGACCTTGTACCAAACTTGTTCAAGTTAGTACTATTTTTATTTGCATGCATATGAATTACTGATGCATGCAGTGATGACAACAGCACTTCACCACATGCCTCACTTCAGCAAAGTGATACTGAAATACTCAAGAAATAGGTAAAGTTGGGCACACAGAATTTATTGTAAGATATAGAGCACAAAGTTGATTACTAAACATGAAAAGGAGAGAAAATTTTCAAAGAAAACCAGAAGTAACAAGCACAGGGTTTCTGTATTCCAGTATGTAGCTTAAAACTGTAGACCAGTGGCCTTATTACAGTACAGTTCAGAGCTCTCAGTAATGTGTTATCTCTTGTACAGAATAACACAGATGCAGCCTATTACTTGTAGTAAGAAGGATGTACAAAGAGGGGGTGCTCAGAGAAACGTGGAGTGAGAGACGTTCAGTTCTCATTAAGGTACACAATGAGCAGCAATCACAGCAGCCTACTCTGTAATCCAATTGCTCTTGTTAACTACATGATTGCTGCATCCTCCAGTCTCCTGAAACAGCCTCCTGCACACTCATTATAATAAGACCTGTCTGCTAGATTTGTAGAAAAAGGAGATGTTTTATCATCTTTAAACACAGTCCCAGAGCCACTGTCCATGTACCATCCCTCTCCTGCACTCTGAGATATTACCTTTGTATGGTTTCCAGAGTCCTGGTATTAGGTCCGTATATACAGTAGCAAAGGACCTTTGAGATATCACAAATTCTTTAATGTGTCATCCTTATAGCCAAGAAGTCCTTGGAGAAAAGACAATGGATAAGTGAGAAATGCAGGAAGTAAAATACAGAGTCCAGCTTGGGTAAAAAGGATGAATACTCTGTTTTAAATGGGATGTACCACACCAGTATGTGACAAGGCCAAAGTATTTCATTTACGCAAAGAGTGGTGAGCTCAGCTTTAAAGAAGATGGCAAGAGATAGCTAGATCCTTAGTCCATAGACATTGTCTTCTGGGTCTACTTCTCTTCCTACTGGAGAATTAAAAATATGAAGGAAGCATTAAGCCCAGATTTTATGACATCTGCTCAAGAGAATGCCTTTTGATGAGGCACCAAGAAGAGATCTCACGGTATCGCAACGCATTCCGATCCTGTGAGCGTGCAGCATTTAACCTTTCCTTACACAGGGAATCACATCCTTGGAGATGCTGTTCTCACCAGGCATCTCTTCTGGGATAGCAGGCGTGCAACCACCAGCAGTGCTGCTTAGCTCAGCTTGTCCAGTGTAGCAGAAGGCTGAGAGAGAGCCTCAGGCACCTCAAGTGTTGGCCACTGAATAATCTGCCATAAGTACAAGAGCACCACCTTGTGATATCTGAATGCCAGCACTCCAGCTGGAGGGGGAGGATGGCAGCAGTGGGCTCCTGCCATCCTCAGGAGTCCCCTGTCCCTGGGACAGCCATCACCACGCAAATCTGGATGTGCTCCCTCTTCATTGCTTACTGCCTTAGCAATGTGAAAGACCACAGAGACAGATGTGGAACAACTTACCAGTGATATTTGATCTGAGGGAAGATGTAGTACTGCTAACATTTCCTGGTGTGCATGTCTGGAAGAAGAACATTACTTCCAGTGCAAGTAATGTTATACATCCATCCAAAAGGATGTGTCAGCAGCAGTAATAAATCGCCTGGCTGCAGCTACAGCCACCAACCAAATGCCCATACAGCACAACTGGATGCAAGATTTATTAAACTGGACTGCTGTAAACCAGGAAAAATCTTAGGCTGTGGCAACAGATTTATTTTTCTGGGTTTTGTAGTGCAAGCACTGGTTAGACAGCAGAGTCTTGCTCTGCATAGCTGATCAGCCTTTGTCTTTTGCTCTGTCTTCAGTAGGACCATTAAAATGGCCAGCCCCAAGTTACAGTTCCAGCTCTTAATGAAAAGACTGAACTTCAGAAAAAAAAGAAAGCTGTTTTCCAATTTTAACAAATCAGCACATTCACTCAGAGATGCCTTTCATGTTATAGCTAAATTTCTACTGCTGTGGGGAATTTTTAAAAAAGTTTGTACAAGCTGAGGGGGCTTGTCTGGCAAATAAGGTGTAAAGGTCATATATAAAATACAAAACACTGCTTAGATGTTACCTGAAACAAGATTCTGGGACAACAAAAATCTAGCCTTAGAATCAAGTTTGCAAAAGAAAAGCTGGCAAAGCAACTTAAGAAGTCCTGAAATACTGTCCAGAAATTTTATTTTTTTTACATATAGCTGTGGTCAAATCAATGAAAAACACTTTGGAAGTGCTGGATTAATTTAAGTCCTATTCTGCTAATTATGTTAGAAAAATGAAGGAATCTAGAAAATCTAAAACATCACGTCCTACTCATTTACATAGTAAAATGAGAAACCATTTGAATCCTTGCCATATTATTGAAATAAGATATTTTTATAAATTCAAATCGTTAGGAAAAGATTCCAAAAGCCCTTAGGTGCCTATGGCATAGCTCAAGCAGAATTTAGATGCCTGCATTCAAGGCAGTGAGTCACAACAATTCTGCCTGTGGCAAGCATACCTGAAAGGCACCTAAGCTGTCATCAGTAAAGTTATTTAGGCACCTAAAGTACTTCTAATGTGTATTCCCAGAGGCCTTCTTATCTTGGATGAGATGAGTGTTTCAGCAGATATTTTGTTTCACGGTGTGTTTAGGCATTCTCTAACTAGTTGGTGTGCTGCCTAGAATCCTTTGTTTATCAGGGATGGTTACACAACAGCCAGGCCGTGCCAACACCACTGAGCTCAGCACAAAGCAGCGAGTCCATGCGCCTGCTGCTATTCCAAAGTCATCCGAATGAACACCCCTGTGGAATGGTGTCCGTCACCTGCACTAGGTGTAAGGTGAGGAACAGTACCATTACTGCTAGGCATCTCTTTTTAACAGAGTCATTCATACACGAGCAGCAACTGAAGTGGCTGCAGGTTTTCAGAGCTATAAAACCCCCTCATTCAGCTGTCAGAATCCCTGGGACAGGGAGAGGGAACATCAGACTCATATCTCATTTCAGCATTTTCTCTGCATCCCTTTGCTTGGCACCCTGGCTGTTCAACATCCCATGACCTGGTGCCTAACTCTTTTCCTCAGCTGTACAAGATAACTGAGGTGAATAACTCAGAACTGCAAATTTCTGCCTCTGAGGTGGTGCTGGACAGTCAGGTTGGATGTCATCATGCCGGAGTCCCTGTGTATCTGGGCTTTGGTGGCTTTTCATCCTAACATATCTGAGTACAAATCCAGATTCTGGCATATGCTTTTCCAGAAATGCTAAATAAAGTCAAGACTGTCCTTGCAGTGCCATTCATTCCCTGAGATAGTTCTGGAGGTCTTATAGAGCATCGATATGCATGGGATTTTGTGATCAAAGGAATAATCTGGAACTCTGTGTTATTACTATTCTAAAAATAAGGAACTACTTTTGAAGGACACACCTTTTAAGACTAAAAGACCCTAAATGAAGCACCCTAGATCACAGCAGTCCTACCAAGTATTCCTTCTGCTATACTGAAAATGCCCTCACGAGTCTGAAATCATTACCAGGATGTTTTTAGACACTAGACAGCACAGCAATACTCTCTGTAAATGAGAAATGTTCTAATTATAGATCAGCAATACAAGAGCTGGGGCTACAGTGAGAACCAAGCCTCGTATGTCAGTATCTCAGCACTGTGGCTGGTGTTATAAATGCATATTAT
>VWZW01000400.1:6143-19307 GCA_013397115.1 Edolisoma coerulescens
ATTGTAGAGCACCTCATTCAGGGTTTGCAAAGAATGCTGGAGCAGGCCAGCGATTGTTTATTGGGGGGGTACCCTGAGTATCCCACTCAGTCGTGTGGCTTCGGGCTCTTTTTCAACAGGCCATTAGCCCATTCCGTGCTTCCATTTGACTGGGGGTAATATGGGGTGTGGAAAACCCATTGAATTCTACCTTTTTGGCCCATCGTACCTACTTATATGGAAAATGTGAGCTTGTTTCACTGCTCAGACTGGAGATAAAAGTCCTTTTTCCCATTCAGAACATCTCCTTTCTGTCTCCTGAAATGCAGTCGAAGTGAACAGTGAAGGTACCGTTGGTCAGGGCCAGTTTGAGGCAGGTTACATTTCGGTGCCGCGCTCTGCAAAACCCCATCCCGCTGTAGCAGGAACGTGGGGCTGTGNCATGGTTGCAGCCATTACCAGAGTGACTATTACAGGTAGAAAAAGTGAAGGTTTCCATCCAGTGGGTCGGGCTTGGTGATTTATGTGCCCAGTCTGGTTCATTCTGGTGCTGATTCATTCTGTGAGGAGAATAAGCAGTCCTTCAATGGATAACTTGATCTTCAGTGGAGACGTGCTGGCATCAATTCCAGTATCATTTCTGAAAAAGTAAAATCATACAAGTCTCAGTGGGGTTTGCCTGGACAGGTTATTATCCCATTAAAAACAGAAACAAGCCACCGTGCACTAATTCTGTGTTTTGCACCACTGCTGTCGGTAGTTCCCCAAGCAAATGCGCCCCGAAGTTTAGTCAGTGACAGGCACAGTTCCAGTTTGTGTGACTTTTACCGTAACAGGTTGTCGATTGTAGAGCACCTCATTCAGGGTTTGCAAAGAATGCTGGAGCAGGCCAGCGATTGTTTATTGGGGGGGTACCCTGAGTATCCCACTCAGTCGTGTGGCTTCGGGCTCTTTTTCAACAGGCCATTAGCCCATTCCGTGCTTCCATTTGACTGGGGGTAATATGGGGTGTGGAAAACCCATTGAATTCTACCTTTTTGGCCCATCGTACCTACTTATATGGAAAATGTGAGCTTGTTTCACTGCTCAGACTGGAGATAAAAGTCCTTTTTCCCATTCAGAACATCTCCTTTCTGTCTCCTGAAATGCAGTCGAAGTGAACAGTGAAGGTACCGTTGGTCAGGGCCAGTTTGAAGCAGGTTACATTTCAGTGCCTCGCTCTGCAAAACCCCATCCCGCTGTAGCAGGAACGTGGGGCTGTGCTGCTCCTGTTGGGAATGATACAACTTCTAAATTTTTTTTTACTAACTTAAGTCAGGGGTTTTTTCACCTTTGCCCAGGGGAATTGTGATTTTTTGAATTCTTAAAAATAATGCTTGATTATATAACTCTTTCCACCTCTGTTTTCTGGGTGGACGACCTGTAGATCGTTCCTGGGAATGGTCAATTAGTACTGACCACTGAATGACTTCAGTACATGTAATATTCTTGGTATCACCACGAAAATCACTCCATCACTCTCACTAATATGGGTGAGATGTGGGATGAGGTGATTTTTGTGGTGATACCAAGAATGCATGCATTAGTGTTGCACGGGTGGGGATTTCCCTGTGTTATAAAATTTCAGCAACACTCCTGGCCAGTTGTGCACTAAAGGCTGTGTCTTTTCTAATTTCATCCCGTTTTGTAACAAGGCAGAACTTGGCCAATCTTCAGGAGATGCAGTTAATTTTCTAATCTGCACAATGTCAGGAGGGTTCAGAGCCCTCATAAGCATTAACTCAACTTTTCCTTCAGCTTTAGTTTTTCTTTCTGTTCCTCCTGTAACTGTCTCTGCAGCTGTTCTGTTTTCAAGAACTGATGCCTTGAAGTGGCTACCTGAAAACAGAGGCTAGACAAGATAAGAGAATAAAAGTAGGTATTTATTGAGGGCCTTCAATAGGAACACCTTGGGCAGTCAGAAGCTCCCCGAGGGGCTACACCCAAGATGGACCCTGGGTCACGGGTTCTTCACACTTTTATAAGTTTGGTCCATTTGCATATCAGGGTTAATTCTCCCAATTGTAATTTCAGGTAATGATGTAATTACCCCAAGTTTGCTCCCCCTGTCTAGAGGCTCAGTTTACATATTTTGGGGCGTGGGACAGCAAGGTGTCCTTGAGTTCAGGCCCAGAGAGGGTTTGTTATGTCCACCCAGAATGGGAGAACAGCACCTAACAGGCTGTGGAGTTCGGGAGTTACATACTAGGCAGTACAGGATCTGAAAACAATATAAAAGCTAAAGCCTAAGGCATCATTCCCCCTCTTTAGAGGCTTGACAAGGCCTCTACCTTGTCAAGATTCTGTTCTAAATATTTACTGATAATGTGTGTCTAACAGCAGTATATATAAACAAGAATTATAATTACAACTACTACGAACAGTTTTTTAATCCAGGGCCAGTTTGGTAACCATGAAGTCAGGGTGTGGAAGATACAATCAAAACTCAGTGTGTTATCTTTGAATTCTACCTAATGTAAGATCTGAGTTGGTTCTCAAATTGTAGACAAATTTTTGCTGATCTTTCCACTTCAATCTACATGTCAATTGTTAGCTTCGTATCCAAACGAATGTCTTTGGATACACTTTGGACTAGAATCATATGCAAATTTTGGTTCCAAACCTGAGTCAGGGTTACCAACTGTGTAGATAAAAAGCACAGGAAAAGAATCATTTAAACTACATCATCTTCGTTTGTATCAGTCTCTGTTTTCTCAGTTGTTTCTGGAGCAGAAGCCTTCTTAACTCTGGAGTAGTGAATCCAGGGTCCTTTGCCCGCGACTTTGACTGCGGTGAGGGTGGTCAACAAAATCTGGAATGGTCCTCTCCACTTGGCCTGTAGAGGGTCACTGTCCCACCACTTACCATAGACCCAGTCTCCGGGCTGGAAGGGACGTGCAGGTGTGTCCAGTCCTGTGGGTCTGGATAACACGATGCAATTCCGGAGCTTCTGCAAAGTGGAACCTAAAGCCATTAGATCTCTCTGTAAATCAAGTTTCCCCCTCACATGAATTTCTCCTGGACCATGTGGAATCTGATAAGGCCTCATACAATATTTCATGGGGACTGATGTGATCCCTCCGCCTCGGTTGTATGCGGATCCTCAGTAAAGCTATAGGCAAGGCCTGAACCCATGTCATGGATGTCTCTTCACAAATTTTGCTAATTTGTGTTTTAAAGGTTCCATTCATATGTACAACTTTACCTCTTTCTTGGGGTCTGTAAGGTGTGTGCAGATCCCAAGCAATTCCCAAAATCTGACTAACTTCCTGGATCACTGTTGCAACAAAATGTGGTCCCCACATGAGGACATCCCCAAAGGAACCCCAAACCTCAGTATTATTTGATTAAGCAAAGCTTTCACCACCTCCTTGGCTGTGTTAGTGTGACAGGGGTAAGCTTCAGGCCATCCCCTGAAGGTGTCAGCTAATTCCAGGATGTACCTGTATCCCTCTTTGTGTGGTATCTCAGCAAAGTCTATTTGCCAGTAATCTCCAGGAAGATCCCCTCCCTTTGTTACTCCTAACACAACTCTTTTCCTCGTAGAATTGTTTTTGCAGCAGATTTCACGTTTGCTTACTACTGATTGTACAATATCAGCCGTTCCTTTTCCTATTACTATCTTTTTTAGATGTTTCAGAAGATTTTGAACCCCGAAATGTGTGCTTTCATGTTCTTTTTGAGCCAGCTCCTGAAGGATCAGAGGTGGGACTACAACCTGGTTCGCTGGTATAACAGCCCATCCATTCTCTGTGATCTCAGCCTTAAGAAACTTGATTAGCTTGTGGTCTGCCTGATCATACTTTGGGGCGAACCCTTATAGATCAATCTCTTTTTGTGGAATTACTGCGAGAATACCTTTTTCTGCAACTCCTCTTGCTGTTTCATCAGCAAAGCAATTTCCCAGTTCTGGAGTGGTTTTTCCTTTCTGGTGACCCCTACAATGCATGATGGCTACTTCTGTGGGTTTTCTGATGCTCTGAAGAGGGCAAGGATTTGTTCAGCATGTTTGATTTGATTACCTTCAGCGTTCAGCAATCCTCTCTCCTTCCAGGTGGCTCCATGGGCGCGGACAACACTAAATGCATATTTAGAGTCAGTCCATATATTTACCCTCTTTCCTTCGCTCAGGTCCAGGGCCCTCATCAGCGCAATCAGGTCAGCTTTCTGCGATGACACATCTGCTGGCAGGGCCTTCGCCTCGATCACCTTGTCCTGGGTTGTTACTGCATAACCTGTCACCTGCTTACCATTTCTAATGAAGCTGCTCCCGTCTGCAAACAGCTCCCAGTCTGTTTTTTCTAGGGGCACGTCCTTCAGGTCTGGTCTGCTGGAACAGACCTCCCTGATTGTCTGCAAACAGTCATGCTCAGGCACATCGTCAGTTAAGGTGGAGGACAGAAACATGGCAGGGTTAACAACAGAAGTTGTTTTCAGGGTAACATCATCCTGTTCCAACAGCAGTGACTGATACTGAAGCATCCGGTTGGCGAACAGCCAAGGTCCTCCTTTCTGTTCGAGTACAGCAGGGGGTACATACACTACAATGTGTCGTCCAAGGGTGAATTTCCAGGCCTCTTGAATCAGGATGACAGCAGCCGCCACAGCCTTCAAACACGCAGACCACCCCTGGCTGACATTGTCTAGCTGTTTGGAAAAATAGACCACAGCCCTCCGTTGGTTCTCGAGGCGCTGTGTTAATATGCCCAATGCCACACTGAGCCTCTCGTGTAAAAAGGTCAAAAGGTTTAGTTGAATCTGGTAAACCCAGTGCTGGAGCTGACATTAGAGAGTCTTTCAGCTGTTTAAATGCAGCTCTCGTGCTCTCAGTCCATGTAATTATTCCATTTTTGGCTGCTTTTAATGCCTCATACAGGGGCCTTACCAGTAATCCATAGTTCAGTATCCAAAGTCGGCACCACCCAACCATTCCCAGGAAAGCTTGCATCTCTCTCCCGGTGTGGGGCTCTGAAGTCAGCAGATGGCTTCTTTCCGTTCCTTGCTGAGCTGTCGGTGTCCACGAAAGATTTCAAGCTCCAAATAACTACTGCTTCTTTGGCAATCTGTGCCTTGTCTTTGGAGACTCTGTACCCACTCAGTCCCAAAAGGTTTAACAAGCTTACAGTGAGTTGGATGCAGTCATCTCGTGTTTTAGCTGCAATCGAGATATCATCAACATATTGAAGAATAATCCCTCCTGGCTCTTGTCTCCTCTAATCTTCCAATTCCTTTACTAGCTTGTTTTCAAATATTGTTGGGCTATTCTTGAAACCCCGGGGTAGGACTGTCCAAGTAAGCTGGCTTTTTCTCCCTGTTTTGGGATTTTCCCACTCAAAAGCAAAGAGCTCCTGGCTGTTTTTATGCACAGGAATGCAGAAAAAGGCATCCCTCAGGTCTACGACAGTAAACCACCTTAATTTGTTGTTATGAATTGGATGTGAGGGGTTTAGATAAGTCCCTGCTTTTTGCCCAGGCCTCTGGCAGCAGGCAGTAGCTTTATAGGGATGGCCAGCACCCCAAAACCCACTTTCATTCACAGGTTCTTTAATAATGGCTGATTCAGTCTTTTATAGAATGAATTATTAATTTAATAGACACAAAACTAACAGACATAAGACTTTAAACAGACTATTACTACACAGGGAAAAAAAGACAAAAGAAACTATTACTATCTAAATATACAGTGCACGATAAGGTACCATTTTTATAATACGGCTAGCAAAGAAATAGTATAGATTAGGATTCAATGTATCTTACCAGCAAATTGTTGAAGGGGCACACATCGAAGTCTTTCCCTCAGTTTCCAGAAGAGTAACCACGAAATTGCGTCCAAGCTTCGGGGAGAAATTTTTTCACATGTTCCCAGGGATTGTGTAAGAGACTTCTGCCTCTGTGATAATCTGTAGTACTTTTATAGTGTAAAAACAGGCCTTTTGGTCATGTATATTTTTTTTATCTCTTCCCACATCTGTTAAACTGGCAGACCTTCTGGTGCCAGGAGATGATACCCGCTGGGCCTTGCCCACCTGGGTTATCTCTCCTATATGCACCAGCCACCTGTGGTGGGGAGAGGGGTGATATGCCCTGCCACAATCCACCCCTGTGACCAAAGGCACTGGCTTTTACTTCATGGAGTGATAGTGCAGGTATCTCTTGCCTCCATGCAATAAAAGTATCTGCTTTCCTACATGTGTGCACCATCATTAAGTATTTTGATACATATTATTTTCCTAGGTTATAATATTTCTTTTAAAGATATTGTATTAACATTGATAAGCACCTGCCGTTGCTTCAGCTTATGTAACACATATACATGTAAGGCACGGTATTAATTCAGAGTGTACATGGTAGTTAAGGACAATCCAATTATTAGTCCATGTAGGGTAGGTTGTTCCCCCACCCCTTTAATTTTGAGATCATAGGAGGATGAGATGCAAACCAGAAACAGAGAAGAATTCGTGGAGGTAGTTCTTTGGTTGTAGGGATTGAAGCAGCTGAGCAGATGGTTGGTGACTCTTTTCATTTTCCTTTATGCTGCTTGGTTCAGTCTCCTTCTTCGGTGAAGTTCAGCTTTGCTTAATGTATTAAGTGTTAGACAATTCTACAATAATCTAAACAAATATATATATATATTACATAATGGTTTGATTGTCTCAGGGGAATCACGGATGTAAAGAAACTTAATTGGTTTTGCTTACGTATGTTTTACCTTGAAGAGGGAGGGAGAGGTAATCACAACTGATTCCATAATCATATGAAAATTCAAGTCATATCCAGGGTGAAATCCCTTTTACCCGCTGTGACAATCACAGTGAAGGTAAAAATATTCTAAAGCAATACTTGTGAAACTATAAATGATATACAAATATCAATCAAAATAACTAAAACTATCAAATCATTTGGTACTTCAATAGTACTAAGATTTTAATGTTATGTGAAAAAGGTTAAATTTATTCTCTTGAGGTTTTAGAGAAAATGGTTATTGCCAGATTTACACATTTTGTTGGTTCCAATTTTGCAAATTTGTAATATAATCCATATACCAAACATTACTATCAGAATACTTCCATCTGAGCGAGTGGGAAACTGAGAACAGATCCAGCAATCACTGCAGTTTGTTACCAGTGTCACAGCTTCTATTAGCTTGAGATGGGAGTTCTTCTTCCAGGGATCAGACAGCAGTTGTTCTATCTGTGTTAGGTTGGAGTGGCTCTTAGGAATAGTGACATTGCTCTCTAGATTTCCCTTTATAATGGCTAATCTCAGGGTTTTATCGGGGTGGCTAATAAGCCATTCAGCGTTATTAAAAGCATTGACCTGTAAATATAAGAATGTAAACAATACCATAATTAACATTTTTGATTACAACAAATTTACTGGTCGGTGTGCAGTCCCGTAGGTTCCTCTGTGTTTCGAGTTGGTGTTATTTGCTTTTAGGAGTCCAGGAGTCTTTGTAGTTTTCACAGCCTTTCACAGGTTCTCTGTCTCATGTCGGGGTACACACCTAGTCTTGGCTGAGGGCACTTCTATCCCCTCCTCACTCAATTTATTCCCTATGTCCTGTGCTGCAAGCCTTACTGCACTCTCTTCTTCACCCCCTACCAACACATCATCAATGTATTGGTAAAGCTGCACTCCTTCCTGAATTTTTATTTGTTGAAGGAGATCGGCTAAGGCATTGTGAGCAATAGTTGGTGAATGCCCCATCCAACCTGGCCTTGAACACTCGTAGGGATGGGGCAGCCACAGCTTCTCTGGCCAATCTGTGCCAGTGCCTCACCATCTTCACAGGGATGATTTCTTTCCCAATATTCAATGTAACCCACTGTCTTTCACTTTAAAGCTGTCACGATGCAATAGGTCACCTTGGCTCTGTGCTCCAGCCCCCTCTTGCAGCACCAGGCAGCTGCTGCCTGTATTTTGGCTTTCCAAGCCCTTGCAGGGCTGTAGGGAACTGTTGGTGACTTCGGGCTCTAACAAAGTTGCTGGACTTAGTCATGTGGAGCAGGCTTGGACAGTCCTTGGGATGGCAGTGTTGGGAGCCTCCTCAGGTTTCCAAGAGCAGAGGGGTTCATTTGCTCCACCACATGCTGGCTGGCAGTGCATCTTGCAGTTCCCTCATGGGGTTGGGATGCTCCCAGTTGGGATCTGAAAGGTCTTTGCTCAGACAGTCACCACCATCATCTCCTTCTTCAGACATGGACCAACGGAATCAACGAGGACAGTAAGATGGCCCTGCTTGCCTGGGAGAGGGAGACCGGCATCAAGCTGGTGCAAATCAACGGGCAGAGGCGCTACGGAGGGCCTCCCCCAGGTATGTCAGGAGAGCAGCTCGGCTGTGGGGCCCCGGGAGCACGGCAGGGCTCACCACGGGCACTGTGTCCCCGCAGGCTGGGTGGGCGGCCCGCCGCCGGCCTGCACCGAGGTGTACATCGCGAGGCTGCCGCAGGACGTCTACGAGGACACCCTGATCCCGCTGTTCGAGAGCGTGGGGAGGCTCTACGAGTTCCGCCTCATGATGACCTTCAGTGGGCTCAACCGGGGCTTCGCCTACGCCAGGTACACCTCCCCACAGGACGCCAGGAACGCCATCGCCACCTTCCACCGCTTCCAGGTGCGCGAGGGCTGCGCCATCGTGGTGTGCCGGAGCACGCAGAAGCGCGAGCTCATTGTCAACGGCCTGGATGTCTCAGTGAGCCAGCAGGACCTGGAGATCGTGCTGCAGATGGTCACTGAGGGGATCCTCAGCGTCACCCTGCACGCCATCCCCCGCCAGAGACCTGCCAAGCTCGCTGTGCTGAAGTACAGGTCGCATGAGACTGCTGCCCTGGCCAAGAAAGCCCTGATGGAAGGTGAGTGGTGCTGAGGGATGCTGCTTCGGCTGGTCTTCCTGGTGTCTCCTACCTCCAGGCTTGGCTGCAAGGTGACTTCAGCCTTGAGACACCCCTTGCTCTCTCCGTGTCCTGTGGGATGCCAGCTGCCCATGGTGCAGTTGATCTCCAGCAGTCCTAGTGGTGGTGGGATGAAGGGCTGCTGGAGGTCTTTAGGAAGCTGCCTGCTCAGAGCAGGAGCATCACCAGTACCAGTTCAGGGCATCCAGGACATTGACCAAGTTATTAAACATTTCCAATGGAGCTGCCCAACCCCTCAGTGTCCCTTAAACACTCCTGATGGAGCTGCTCAATCTCTCTGAGCCCCATCCCATGATTGCAATGCCCTGATGGGACACACTTCCCAGACATCCAAGCGGGACATCCAAAGTCCTGTTTTGTAGCCATTTCTGCCCCCGCTGAGAAGCATTTGGCTTGGATATCTGTTCACCTTGTCTCTAAAGTCAAGCTGCCCCTAAAATCCTGGAGATCACTGCAACAGATTCTGAGGGATGGGACGGGACGGGACGGGATGGGACGGTGCCAAAGGGCAGGTGAGCATCTCCTGTCTCCTAGGGAGCCTGAGGGTCAGGGGAGCACGGTTGAGGGTGGACTGGCTGGACCCCCAACTGAAGCAGAAGCTGCAGCTCTGGGAGGAGGAGGCATCGTCAAGCTGTATGCACAGAGGCAAGAGCCTGGCAGTGCCCAGGCCGGCGGCCCTGCCTCCATCGCTGCAGGACGTGATGGAGCACCTGAGGGTCCTGTGCTGGAGGCATTGCCTGAGGACACCCTTGTTCATCACCAAGTGTGTCCAGGTGACTGCTGACGGGTGGCAGCAGTTCTGGTACGAGGTGGTGATCCCGGGATACCATGTGTCCATCAACGGGTTCACGTGGGTCCTGCAGGACAGGCAAGGCCAGTGCGAGCACGAGAAGGCCAAGGTGGTGGCGGCCCTGCACTTTCTCCGGGTGCTAGGTGAGTCCTTGGTCAGCCCTTGCAGGGCATCTGTGCCAACCCCCTGCTTTTCCCAGAGTCTTGGAGTGTCTCCTGGGAGTGTGGAGCTGTGGCACTTTGGGGGCGGGGCGGGATGGGGCAGGGAGGGACCCAGGCTCGAAGGGAGGGCTGAAACACTGTCACCTCTGAGCTGCGGGTGGGATTCCTGGTTGGAGGCACAGGATGCAAGAG
Source organism: Edolisoma coerulescens (assembly GCA_013397115.1). Taxonomy (NCBI): domain Eukaryota; kingdom Metazoa; phylum Chordata; class Aves; order Passeriformes; family Campephagidae; genus Edolisoma; species Edolisoma coerulescens. The sequence continues at coordinate 16,217 of VWZW01000400.1, forward strand.
GAGGGGGTTTTGGGGTGAGGGCAGAGCCTGATGCTTCCCTCTCCACTGCAGGGTGCCAGTTGACCTAGGCAGCCGTTCTGCTGGAGCCACGATTGAGCCTGAGCCCTGCTGGGGTCCCGGCCGTGTTCCAGATTTCCTCTGGGTTATTTGCATTGGTTTTGAGAGCTGGCTCTGGAGGATAAGGGCTGCTGTTCTGGTCCACGGCAGCTGCCATGTCCCCAGTCAGCCCTTGAGTCGGTTCTGGTTTTGGGCTGTTGGTTTTCCTGCCCAGTTTGGCTTCTTTTAAGCTGCTTTGTGTTGCATTGGAGGAGCAGATCCTGGAGAAGCAGCAGCTCTTGGAGGGGCTGCCAGCACCCGATGCCAGTGTGATGGAGGGAATTCCTCCACTGGCACTTCTGGCTCCTGAGGAACAGCCTGAGGTGAGGACAAGGCCACACACAGGGAGTGCCCCAGTAGTCACAAACGTTCTGTGGGCTGGTGGAGCTGCTGTTGGGGGAGAGGAGTGCCTGTAACCTGTTTGCATAGTGGAAACAGCTGTGGGGTTCCCAGAAGTCCATGAATGATTCCTCGGGAGTAGGAGGTCTGACCACATGTTGTTCTTTTGGATTAAAGAATTCTGGAAAGCACCAGCTGTGTCACATCATCTTTTCCTCCTGCATCCTCAGTTCCCTGCCTGTCCAGTGCATCTCGGTGCTCTCCCCCCACACCAGGAAAGGCAGGGGAAGGGACAGGGTGGGATTTGGAGCCTTCACAGCCTGGTGGGGCCACTGTGTGGGGAGCAGCATTCCCCGTCACCTCGATCTTTTTTGTCTTCTACTCACTGGGCTCTTTCCGAGCAGCTTTTGATACCCCTCAGGCTCCTCCAAGCGCCTCCTGGTGCCCCCACAGTGTCTTTGGGTGGACCTCTGGGAGGTAGCACCTTGTTGGACGTTAGGGTTTTTCCTTTTGTTTTTCTCTCTCTTAGGGAATTCCCCCCCATTTTTGTTGCTTAGGAACAATAACAACTGGGTGCTTAAGAGGCAAGTTGCTAAGCTCAGGAGAGGAGGGCACCTGGCTGCACTTCTCTTATCTGAGGGTTTCTCGGAGGGGCAGAGATGCTGCGAGAATTGGGCCGGAAAAAGGGGGCTGAGGCAGCTGCCAGTGCCCTCCTGCTGTCTTGGCTTCAGAGAAGGATGGTCAGAGCTGCTGCTTGTGGGGGGGAATTCACTGCCCCCACCGGAGCCCAGCCCCGTCCTGCTTCTCCTGCCGTGGGATGCGCCTTTGCTCGTGAGAGCAGCCACTGCACTGGGACTTCATTTACACCCCACCTCACCAAACAAAAGACCCCTCACCGTCTGCTGGGGTGCCTCAGGGGAAACCCCGGGATCCCCGAGCCCCCTCCTCCTCCAAGGGAGTTTCTCTCTCGGAGGTGTTTAAGAGTCGGGCGGCCACTGCCCAGCCCCTGCCGTTCCTCTGCCACTGCTCCGAGGATTCTTTGCTACTCTGTGACTCGGACCCCCTGCCCTGCCGGGACGCCCCGCCGTTCCAGCGGCAGCTGCCAAGTTTCTGATACATCTCGTCCGCCACTCCGGGACTTTGCTCATCCCTGCCTTCTCAGCTTGCTACTCCGAGGTCCCTGCTACAGCTCCTTTTGCTATCCAGAGGGGGCACTGGGATCGGCTGCCCCTGGGGGTTCGTAAAGGAAGCCTTTTCTCCATCCCCTCCGCCGGCCCGCCCGCCATTACCGTGTGGAGAGAGGCGGCCGGACCCGCGCCACAGCGCTCCCTGCAGGCGCGGNCCGGCACCGGGTTCCGGGGCCCGGCACCGGGTTCCGGGGCCCGGCACCGGGTTCCGGGGCCCGGCACCGGGTTCCGGGGCCCGGCACCGGGTTCCGGGGCCCGGCACCGGGTTCCGGGGCCCGGCACCGGGTTCCGGGGCCCGGCACCGGGTTCCGGGGCCCGGCACCGGGTTCCGGGGCCCGGCACCGGGTTCCGGTTCTGTACGATGTTGCTGCCGGTGTTGTTTGCCTTGTACTAGTATGTATGTGTACTAGTATGTACGTGTACTAGTTCACATACTAGTAAAGAACTGTTATTCCTTTTCTCATATCTTTGCCTGAAAACCCCTTAATTTCAAAATTATAATATACTTCCATTCCAAGGGAAGCTCCTGCCTTCCTTAGCAGACACGTGTCTTTCAAACTGAGACACACCCTTATGCTCTCCAGGGACTCCAGGTGTCTCTCAGTTTTGTGGATGGCCCACCCCCAGCTCCAGCTCTAGTAATGCCTTTGGCCATGTCCCGTCCCATCCCAGCAGGTGCTGCATGAACCCCTGGGCCAGCAGCACCTGGGGGCTGCAGCTGGTGCCCCAAGGGGTCCCAGGCAGTGCCGGGACTCTGCTGGCGAACACAAGCCACAGCCAAGAGCAGAAATCCTGGCAGAACTGCACCAGATCCTTCCTGTTACCCAGCAAGTGGACGGGATCCCCCAGGGGCCTTGGCCACAGTGTCCGGCCATATCTGACACTGTTCCAGGCCCTGCATCCGCTGCCCACTCTGCTCATCCCCAGGGACCCCAGTCCCTCTCTCCCTCCCCCCTCGTGGCACATTGTGATGCACATCTAGACCCACCCAGTCCCTTTGGCAGCACCCAAGTCCCATCCTTCTTCCCTCTGGAAATCCCCAAGATCCTCCAAGAGCCTTTTCGTGCAGTCTTTAAGTTCTTTTTTGGACTCCCTGGAAGTCTGCCAGTCCCTCCTGGGGCACACCAGGAGTCGTTGCCTCATGAGGATGAGCCAGACCATCAGCACAAGGCACTGGGAAGTGAAAGGCACTGGGTTTATTTCTAACAGAGCTGAAGTCTTAATTAATTAACAAAGGGTAATTGACCTGTTGGGACAGCAGGGCAGGAAAGCAATGAACCTGTCTGCCCTGGCCAGGCACCCCAGGACCCCACATCACCCCCTCACTCCTCCTGAGAAATGCTGTGCTTCACCTCCCCATCCCAGGACCCCCAAATACACCAGCAAACCCCAGCATTACCCCCTCCCCTCCCACGGCTGCATCCCCCACCAGAGACCCTCAGCCATGTCCCCCCATATCTCAGAGCACC
>VWZW01000400.1:22083-34042 GCA_013397115.1 Edolisoma coerulescens
CCACCGGCGGGCTCCAGCCTGCGCGCGCCCCTGGCCCCATTGCACCAGGTCGCTCCCCAGCCGCCTTCTGTGTTCCTGTTCTTTAGCGCTTCATCATTGGGAGCTCCACAGGCTCCTTAATTCGCACCACGGGCTCCCTAATTCACACCCCATCACCTCCTCTCTCTGATCCCAGGGGAGGGGGCGGCCAGGGCCGAGGTGGCACTTCGGCCCCTTGCAGGGTCTAAGGCCTGCAGGGCCCCCTAGAACCCCCAGCCCAGCGGGGCGATCCCAGCTCCCTGCACTGCGGGCAGCTTTGCCTGGTGCTGGCCCCATCACACACACCCACAGCAGCTCTGTGCCAGGACTTAGAGCAGCTTGCACATCCTCTACTTCAGGGCATTGCACTTGCTGTACCCGAGCTGAGGGTCCCATTTCTTCCCCCTGCCCTGAGGCACAGAATGTTCAGTTGGGATTATTGCCCCCAAATAGACTTGTTAATTTTATCCAAGGATGCTGCCCCCAGCCCACAAGGCATCCACAATCAATAACACACTTAGCCATGGTTTCTGCCCTGTCAGCCCCAGCAGTGCCTGGTGAGTAGAAAAACACTCCTAGCATCCCTGCTGCTCCAAAAGAGGCCAGAACGTGCCCAGGCACCTCCTCTCTGCACACACAAACAGATGCTCACACACAAATTTAATGTGGTTTTATTAAGGCTACAACATTTACACAGCACAGGCTCTACAGGAAAAGAGCAGAGGGAGGGAAGAGCCCCCCAGCCCTGAGCAGAAAGTGGACGGTGTGTGGGGCAAGGAGAGCACACCAGCACGCTCCAGGAAGGCAGCTCCCAGCAGGCCAGGCTTCCAGGAGAGGGAGGAAGAAACTTGGGAGGCATCAGTACTTGGGACGTTTCACCTCAACCCTGAAGAGAGAGAGGTGCAGGAGAGTGGTGAGGATGCAGGGCAGGCAGTTCCACCACCCTCCCCTCCAGAGCTCAGCACTGACGTCCACATTTCCACACCACAGAAGGTGAGGGGGTCCCCAACAGGGTGCCTGCAGCTGAGCCACAAACAAGCAGAGACAACTGTACGGACCCATCAGCCTCCAACTTCTTCCTCTTCTCTATGATCTGCAGAGAAAGCACAAAGTCCCGTTACCCTCAGGGAATCTGGCTGCTCACAACCAGCAGAGGGGCTGGAGGGTGCCAGATGTACCTGGGGAGAGCTGCAGCCAGGCCAGAGTGAGCTGAGGCTACAGCTGGGGAAGCTTGGCTCCCTCTTTGCTCCTTTCTGGCCACCACAGACCATTGGTTCTCACCTTCCCCAGCCCATCCCACAGTGCTGGCATGTCCATGGGCCAGCTCACCCTGCCAGGACAACCCCCAGCTCTGCCAATTGGTAAAAGGAGCCACTGAACATGTCCTGTCCCCTCCAATCCCCTTTGCATGGCTCCAAACTAATGGTTTGGGGCACGTTCATCTGCTGCAAAAAGCCCCTGGCTGGGGCTGCTCCCAGGACAACAGTTCCAAACACAGCTCCAGATGCCTCTGCAATACTGAAGCCCCAAATACTCGGCTGATGCTCTTGCAAGGAGCAAATCCAGCTGGTAGAGAGCCAGCTCTGGTCCTCACACAGACACGGGCCCATGGCTGGGACAGCGAGGGCAGGACTGGGTGGGAGCTGTCCTGGCCCTGCTGGCAGCTCCCGGCTCAGCAGCCCCAGCCCAGCTCGGGCCCTCACCGCGCTGATCTTCTTCCACTGCCGGTCCAGCTCGGCCTTGTCGTTCGTCTCCTTGAAGCGGCGCGTTTTGCGTCCCTCAGACATCTTGATGCCGTACTGGAAGGCCGCCCTGGAGGAGCAAGACATGGCTCAGCACTCACAGGGGATCCACAGCCTGCCAGAGGAAGGGACATGTCTCCCCAACCATGAGCACAAGCTCCAGAGCTGGCCTGAGCCCCCGAAAGCAGAGCCTGGGCCGGAGTCCTCAAGAGCGACACTAAGAGCAAAAGCAAACCACTGGGCCCAGGACCCACAGCTCCTCCTCAGGTCCTCACAAGAGAACCCCCAGCTTGCTTTAAGCCACCCCAGCACCCAGGTTTGGCCAGCAGGGCCATCCCACACAGAACCCTCGCTCGGCCCTTCCTGAGGGCTGCACTCACTTGGGCAGAGCCTCCTTGTTGTTCATGTACTCGCTGTACTCCTCCTGCGTGTCAAAGTCCCAGCGGCCCAGAGGCCCCTTCTTGTTACCCTGCAGGGAGAGAAAGACTCAGAGCAGCTCCCCAGTTGCTGCTGGGAGGGCTTCTCACACACCCAGCCATGAGCTCAATCTCCCACCAGCCCCAGATCAATGGCCCTGGTTCCAGATCCCCTCCCCAATAAGGTCCAGACAGAATTTGTGGAAGAGGAAGCTGGAACAGAGTAGCACGCCTGCCAACATCTCTGGGTCAAGTGCCAGTGACAGGTTTGCTCCCTGACACAACAGGGAGCTGATCAGCAAACCCCAAAGCTCACTCAGCACCCAGCTCCAGTGCTGCTCCTCTCCCACGGGATCCTCTCAGCCAGCATTAACGTTTCCTTTGCTGGCTGCTCCCAACATACCTGATCCATTTTGCTGTAGTCCACCTCCTCATCGCTGTCCACAGCCATATCATCCATTCTGGGGAGAAAAAAGCAAGGAAAGGGTTCAGAGTGGGTCCATGAGACATGGATCAGGACCTCAGAGCTGGTGAGAGTCATGTCTCGTGGCCTCGGACCAAACACACAGTTCCTGGACCAGAAGGAAGTGGCCCCAGCTGCAAGCCCTGCAGGTGACCTGTACAACAAGGATCCAAGGCTGGAAATGCTTCCAGGATGACTCTGCAGGCTGAAAGCTGTTCCTCTTCCACTGAGGGAGGCCAGAGCTCCACAACCACATCGATTAACAGGGAATCCAGCAGATTCCCAGCCACCTCAGCCTCCCCCTGGCTCTGAGGGGCAGCAGGCTCCAGGCAGCCACTTACAGCAGAGAGCAGCTAAGAAAAGCCTGAACCAAGGGCTTGAGATCATTTTACCACTCAGCTGTTCCCACAGACAAGGCCAGGCCCGCTCCCCCTACAAGTACTGGGGCTGATGTTCAAGTTCTTGCTGCCAGAGGACAGCAGCCCCTCAGCACACCCTGCTCCCACCCCACAGCTTCCCGCTGCTCCTTACGTGGCAGGGTAGCACTCAGCATAGCTGTTGGACATGCCAAAGAAGTCTCCCAGCTGCTTCTTGTCTTCTGGCTTCTTCAAAGTGGCAGCAGTTAAGGAAAGCACCACACGAGCCCAGCCCTACAGCTGCAGGCTGGGCACAGCCAGCTGGAAAACCCTCTCCTGCCCCAACACAACTGAATCAGGGGGTGCAGACCTTTTGTTTAGTGCAGGAGAAGCAAGGCTTGGGCAGCATTTCCCTGCTACCAGGTGAAGCAGGACAGCCCTCCAGATGTGCTTGTGCCTGCAAGGGCAGCCCAGCCCCACAGCCAGCCAGGCTGGCACTGACAGTAAAGGATATGCCTCTGTCCCCTCCCAGCCAGCAGCTCCGGCAAACTTCTCATTGATGGACTTGATGAGCTCCTTGGCTGAGCCAGGTCCTGGAGTAGAGAAAGCAGCAGATAAATTTTGGGGGAAGAACAGCTCACAGTGCACCGAGGCTGGGCAGAGTCCCTTTGGGACACAGTAACAGGCAGGACAAGCTGCACATGAGGTATGAGAGGAGGAGCAAACCAGTCTGGCACTGATGGGGTGGGCTGATCCCAGGAGAGCTGTAATCTTACAACGATTTGTGTTGGAATGGATCTTGAAGCCCATCTCATTCCAACTTCCTCACTCCAAATGGGCAGGGACACCTCCCACTATCCCAGCTTGCTCCAAGCCCTGTACAACCTGGCCTTGGACACTTCCAGGGATGGGGCAGCCACAGCTTCTCAGGGCACCCTGTGCCAGGACTTCTCACCATCCTCACAGGGAAGAACTTCTTCCTAATATCTAAACTAAATCTCTCCTCTTTTAATTTAAAACTATTCCCCCTTGTCCTATCCCTATCCCTCTCAGGTATCCACGCCACTTGACTCACCTTTGTCGATGTCTGTGGGCTGCAAAGAAGAGGGGGAGACACAGTGTCAATCACACAGAGCTGAACCACAAACCCTACAGGCTGGTGCTAGCGCTGCCTCACTTGCTGAGGGAGAGGATGAGCACCCAGCCACCCAGCAAGCCCTGGGGACAGGCAGAGCTCAGCAAGACCTGACACTGGCACGTGTAGGGGCACAACCAGAGATACCCACAGCCCCCCAACCCCACAAAGGGCAGAGCTTGGGTGGGACAGTCCTTCACGAGCAGAGACTCACCTCATCATCAGCCTTGGGCTTCTCAAAGTAGCTGTGCCTCTTCTTCTCCTCCTCCCGCTCTCGGTCCCGCTCCCTGTCCCTCTCGCGCTCCCGGTCCCTGTCACGTTCTCGCTCCCGGTCACGCTCCCGGTCCCGGTCCCGCTCTCTCTCCCGGTACCTCTCCCGTTCCTTGTCCCGTGGCATCTTGGCAGTGGAGGGCACATAATCCCCGATGTCTTCAAAGATGCTACAAGTGGAAAAGAGCCTGGAGTTACTTGTGCTGCAGGAGGAGAGGCCATAACCGCCTCCCTGTGACCTGGAGCACACAGGACCAGCACCCAAAGCTCAGGACACCAGATACGGAAGTGGCTTCCACATCTGTCAGAGGTATCAATGCACTTCTGCTCCCTTCTGCTGCAGGACCTGAGTCTTGTGGTCCCAGGCAACAGTGAGCCCTCACCTGCCTCAAGCCTGAAACCCAAACCAGAGCTTGCCTCCAGCCTTGTCCTACAAACTGCAGGTCCAGCAGCTCCAAACTCAGCCCTCTCTAAACGGGGTGGGCCAAAAAGACTCCTTAAGGGACAGAGCTGTGACCCCATAGCCTGAGGGCAGGGAGGCACTTACTTCATATCAGCTTCAGGAGGCTTCTTCTCATCCAGCTTCCCTGCAAGGACACAACAGCAGTGAGAGCCACGTCACCCACTCCGCCCCCTGTGCTGCTCTGCTGTCTGGGTTCCAAGCTGCAGGAGTGGCAAGCCTGGACGATGTCACATCATACCCACCCCCCAGGAAACCACTGTGTCCCTCCCCAAGAGGGGGCATTTCCCCAAGGAACTGGGCCTTCACCAGGAAGAGCAGAGCACCACGAGGTACCCTCACAGCTCAAATTTCCCAGCAGCCTGTCCTGCGTGCTCCTGCCTTCAGGACACAGCGCTCGGGAAATCATTGTTCTCTGAGCCCACTGCCTCATGGCACAGGGGAATAACACAAACCAAAACACATCCCATTCCCCTGGGATATGCTTCAAGCACTGAAGTCCTAGTACTTGGTTCCTTTCACCTCCTACCTTTGTCTTTCTTCTTGAGCTTCTTGTTGCGGGTGCCTTGCCTGAGATAGGAGAGGATCTGCGTGAGCTTGCTGATGACAATGTCATTGGTGGTCAGCGTGGTCTGTGCCTGAAAGGGAAATCCACGAGGAAGCATCCCGCTCCTTTGACAGGGAACCCTTCCCAGAAAAACCTGCTCTGGCCAATTCAGAGCAGCGAGGTGAAGCAGGCTGGAGGCCAGCTGGGTACCTCCATGGTGGGGCAGTCAGCCTTGCTGCGGATCAGCGTGGTGGGGATATCGGTGTCGGCATACTCATCATCCAAATCTACCACGTAGGCCATCCTGCCCGGCAGGAACAGCTCATTCCGCTCGTAGGTCTTGTTCTTGAACAGGATGCGGTAAATGTTGCGGCCTGGACAGAAGGAAAAGTGTGGGAAAGCAGAGGACAAGCCCAAGTGGAGCATGTTTAGTTTATCAGCGACAGGAGAATCGCCTCCTAAGGACACACTTCCTCCAGGCCTCAAATTTGGGACTCCCCCCTCCAATGGTTTTCATTCCTCCCTTCACCCTCCAGGATTTCTCCCACATTCACAGCACAGACAACGTGGGGAACAGCCACATCCACACAAATCTTACCCAGCCGGGTCTTAAATTCAATTTTGTTCTCAGGATCTTCATCTTTCCTAAACAGAAACAGAAACCAGAAGTATTAGAGCGAAGCAAATGCCTCCTCTGCATCCTCCTCTCTGGGAGGCAGCTGCACTCAGGAATGCGAAATGCTCAGTCACTCACTTAGTTTCTTTCTGGGGCTTCTCCATCATTTCCTCCTCTTCCTTCTCCTTGCTGGCAATCTCAGCCCGTACCTGGATGCAGAGTAAATCCACACATTACAGCCCAACCCATGCCATTGCTGCCCACCTGAGAGCCCACTTCCACCAGCTCCCCAACCCCGCAGCAACCCTTCCCAGGAAGGGAAATCCACGCTGCCAAGACCAAGGGGTAACATCCCCCCCGCGTGTCTGTGGGAGAGGACAGAGCAGAAGAGCAGCACGCTGATATCTGCACTCACCTTCTGCAACAGAGCAAAGTCCAGACCCTTCACCAAGTGAGTATGCTCCATGTCACCACCCAAGAACTTGGACTCCTGGATCAACTGTCTCCTCTTCTCCGCAGCAGATTTATCCCTGTGCAATGAGAACAGAGCCAGTTAAGGGCCAGCCCTCCTGGATCAGCCTGGCGAGCCGAGGCCCCACCACAGCTCACGTACGCCTCAGCCGTGGGCCCCACAGCCCTGTAGTTGGCAGTGGTGCTGATCAGCTCTGTCTCCTCGTAGTCCTTGTTCACTCCATCTCTCCTCTCCTTGGCTCGATCCCGGTACTTCTCGGCCAGTTCCCTCTCGCGCTCGATCTCCTGCTGCCGCAGCTTCGCGTAGTAGCTGGGGTGGAAAACAGCTCAGGGTTAAGAGTGACCCTCAGGTTTATGAGGTCAGGTAACAGCCCTCGAGGCCTCACATACACCCGTCCTGCTCCCAACCCCTTCCCCAAAAACACATCAGAGCACCATGGGATACAACAGGCCTGGAGGAAACTGCTGTACTGAGGCCAGCTGAGGAGGAGCTGCGTCCTCCCTTCCAAAGGGAGGGGTCCGGTGCAATCCTGCTGTGCAGACGTGCCCCAAAGGACACAGAGATCAGCAAAATGTCCCACCACTGCCCTGCTCTGCCAGACACCCAGAGGGCCTCTCCTGCTTCTTCTGGAGGTGAAGCTTCAGCCCCACCCTACTGCTGCCCTCCCACAGGCAGTGACAGGTCCTTAGGCTGAGCTCCAAAGCTCCAAATAATCCACTCCAGGCCCTCTTTGGGAGCCCAAGAGATAAGAATTGCTTCCATAAGCAGGACATGATGTATAATGACAAGTCCTGCTGCATCTCTTTCCCCACTTACCTTTTCTTCTTCCTCCTGCGAGCAGCTGGATCTTCATCCTCGTTGTACTCCCGGGGCATCCTGGAAAAGGGAGAGAAAACACCTGTACAGTCTGCAGAGCCACATGGGTGACAGGTGGAGAGAACAGTCCCTCAGACACAGCAGAGCACTGAGGTGCTCAGAGATGGAACAGAACAGTCTCTCACCCTAATTTCCCCCTAATTCCACACTATCAGCAGGGAGAGGAAGGGAAAAGACTGATTTTCACTGAACCAAACCTGCTTCCTGCACAAAATGTCTTAACAGCCATGAAGCCTTGCTCTGTTATTTACAGCAGCTCTCACCCACCTGCTTCTCCACTTCCCACACTCATTGGCAAAAGCCTCTATAGGTACTCCCCTGCAGAGTGCAGGGGAGAGGGTCAGCTGGGCACAGAGCCCCAGAGGGAAAGGGGGCATGGATTGTCCCACGGACCTGTGAAACAGAGCCCTACTCACTCATGGTGCCGAGATTTGGAGGGTGGCGCAGATGTTGGCGCAGCCCGCGGGGTCATGAGAAGCTTCCTGAAGTCTTCATTGGTCAGCTTGGATCTGCAAGGGAGGGAGGGAACAGAAATCATCATTCCCGAAGAGCTTTGGTGCCAGACAGCTTTGGAGGAGGAGCAGGTCCTGTGTGACTGGGATGGGCACCAGGTACCCGTGGACAGAGCCCAAAGGCTGGAGCGCACCAGTGACTTCCAGCTTCTCAACGGGAATTGGCCTGGGGTCCCCTAGTGCTGGCCCAGTCCCACCCCAGTGCCCCAGCGCTGTACTCACTGGTGGAACGAGTGCGAGTCGTCCACATCGTGGCCATCGGGGGCCAGGGGGTTGGAGAACGGCTCATCTGGGGGACAGGAGAGAGAGAGCTCAGACACCGCCTGCACGGCCTCATTCACCTCAGAAATGCCCCCGCTCAGAAGCCACGAAGGGAGCAGTGTCCACCTGCAGCTCCGAGGTGGATCCCAGCCCGCTGCCACCCGGGCCGGCCTCGCCAGGCCGCACAGGACGCGGGGGTCCCGGTGCCACTGTGCGACCCGCCACCTCCCCAAGCCCCACGGCTCTGTGCCCTCCCAGGGTGTCCCAGGGCCCCCCCGAGGGTGTCCCGTCCCCACACCCCGGGACTGCCCCGCATCCCCTCCACGGCCCCAAACACCCGACGGCCCCGCTCCCGGGGCGCACCCAGTATCAATCCCCGCGCTGAGGGTCAGCCCCACCGCGCCCCCCGTAGCTCCTCACCCCTGGGCTGCCGCGGCTCCCCAGCCCGCGAGGTCCCCTCCCCCGGCCCCGCAGGCTGTGGCCGCACCCCGTCCCCCCGCAGAGCTGTCCCTCGCACCGGGCCGGGGGTCCCCGGGGGTCGCCCCGCTCCCCCAGCGCAGGCTGGGCCTACACCGCCCCCCCCACCGGGCCGCTGCCGCCCCGCCCCGAGCGCCGCGACAACCCTCGCGCGGGCCAAGCGTCCCCGGGGGGGCCCGGGGGTGCCCCGTGTCCCGGTGTCCGGTGTCCCTGTCCCCAAACTCACTGTCGCGGTCCGGCATCGCTGCGCTCCCAGCTCCGCGGCGCGGCCCTTCCGCCCAGCGCGGCCCTCCCAGCGCACCCCGCGGCGGGCGCTCCCATTGGCGGGTGCCATCACGGCGGGCGCTCCCATTGGCGGGTGCCATCACGGCGAGCGCTCCCATTGGCGGGTGCCATCACGGCGAGCGATCCCATTGGCGGGTGCCATCACGGCGAGCGATCCCATTGGCGGGTGCGATCAAGGCGAGCGATCCTATTGGCGAGCTCGGGCACTGCGGGCGCTCCCATTGGCGGAGGCGCCGCGGTCCCGCCCCCGCGGTGTTGTCCGGGCAGGGAAGATGGCGGCGGCCGCTGTGAAGAGCATCGGGGGCGGGCTGGGCCGCGGGCTGAGGGAGCTCCGCATCCACCTGTGCCAGCGCTCCGCCAGCAGCCGCGGCGTCAGGTCAGCGCGGGGATGGGCCGGGCCGGGGCCGGGTGTGCTCCTCCAGGGGAGCGAGACACCCCTGGGCTGACCCACGGGGACCCGCCGCTCCTCCTTCCCTCCGCAGGGAATTCATCGAGCAGCACTATGTGACCCTGAAGAAGGCAAATCCCGATTTCCCCATCCTGATCCGCGANCGCGAGTGCTCCGGTATCCAACCCAAGCTCTGGGCTCGGTACGGTAAGTAGGGAGTGCCCACCGGGAAGCGCCATGGAATCATCATGGAGTGGTTTGGGTTGGAAGGGACCTTAGAGACCATCAATATTTATGGAAAAGGTCAGAGGGAGGGGATGGGTGGGGAAAGGACAGGCAAGGGAAAACGGGGGTGGGGAGAATCACAGACTGTTTGGGTCGGAAAGGATCTTAAAGCTCAACCATTGCCACCTCCTGCCACGGGCAGGGACACCTTCCACTATCCCAGGTTGCTCCCGGCCCGTCCGACTTGGCCTTGGACACTTCCAGGGCTGGGGCTGCCACAGCTTCTCCGGGCAGCCTGTGCCAGGGCCTCCCCACCCTCCCAGGGAGGAATTTCAGCTGTGGGCTGCAGCAGGGGCTGTTCGGGGGGTACACGAGGGATGGAGAGGGAGCAGCTGCCCTCGGGGCAGGGTCTGGGTTCACTTCGGGGAAGTGACCTGGGGGAAGCAGAACCGGGCCCAGTGCCCAGCAGGGGCTTTCCAGCCTCGGGCTGTGATCTCCCTCCCCCACCCCATTCACCAGACCAAAATATGGTTGGTTTTCCTTTATTTTCACTGCATTCTTGGTGAAACACCAAGAAAGGAGCAGAAAAGCCCCTCTGGAAAGGCTTTGTTTTCCTCAAAGGAATCTGGGTTGGAAAAAAATTAATTTAGAAACTTTTGAAGAGATGCAGTGACTCTTTAGGCACAAGTTTCCCCGTGTGAGCACACGGACCAGGGGGGTCTCGGGTGTGACTGGAAGGTGAAGGGAGCCCCGGGTCAGCCCAGGCTGGGGCAGCTGTAGGAACAGGGCTTTCAGGCTGCTCTCCTGAGGGGAGCACCTTGCTGGGACCAGGCTGAAAGGCACGGGGTTGCTCTTGGATGTGTCTCTGCCCAGCCAGAGCTAACAAAAGGAGACTGGGAAAGGCATTGAGCTGCTTTGAGTCCTTTTCAAGGGAAAGGAGGAGAATAAGAAGGTGGAAATGATGACTTGGGCACATGGAGGGACACGGGGAAGGGGTGGTGATGGGAGCCTGGGCTGTGACACCAGGGAAGGACCCACACACCTGCCCCCTCTCACCCTCTCTGTTTTCCCACAGAGTTTGGGAAGGAGAAGAGCATCCCACTGAACAACCTAACTGTGGATGAAGTGGGCAAGGCCCTGGAGAGCGTTGTGAAAAGCCACGTGTGAGGACAGACAAGAAATACACACGTGCTGGAGACGTGACTGATTATCTTTAATGCCAAACATGTATCTTTAATTTATCAATTCATAAACACAATGTGCTGACCTGGAGCTTGCTGGTGGCTGAGAGCCCAAGGAATGGCTGATGCAGCCCTTCCCTCCCTGGCACAGGAGCGTCTGCCCGGGCTGCAGCTCAGCTCAGCTCTGCCCCAGGCTCTGGGGGGCACCAGGCTGGTGGCTACGAGGTGGTGACAAGGACCAGCACCCCCGTGCAGCCAGCACTGGCACACCAGGGCCCTGAGCAGCCCTTGGGAAGCCGGGCCCGGGGTGAACGGAGTTAATTCCCCCTGGGAACATGGGGGAGGGCAGGGAGGGGGTGAGGCCTAGGAGAAGGCAGCCAGTGTGGCCTGGCAGGCACTGGGGGCTCCTGGGGGCTGCCTGACCATGTCCAGCAGTGCCTGTGCCCGCTCCTGCAGCTCTGGGGTGCTCTGGTGCTGCTCCAGGGCCTGGTGCCCGCCGTGCCTGGTGAAATCAGCAGCAGCCTGTGCGAGAGGAGAGGGTGAGAGCTGGCTGGGGGCTACAGCTGCTCATCTCTGCCCCAGCCATCACATCCCAGGGAACGGGGCTGAAGGAATTCCCCAAAGCCCCCACAGACACTACATTCCCCATCCAGGTCAATCCCACCATGCTGGTGGTTGGTTGGGAAGGACTTTACAGCCCCTCTCATTCCACCCCTGCCATGGGCAGGGACACCTTCCACTGTCCCAGGCTGCTGCAAGCCCCGTCCTGCCTGGCCTTGAACATCCAGGGATGGGGCAGCCACAGCTGCTCTGGGCACCCTCCCCACCCTCACAGGGAGGAATTCCTTCCTGTGATCTGCAGCAAGTGAGGCAACCTCAGCAGGATCAAAAGAAAGCTCGGGGTAGAAACAACCTGCCCAAACACCAGTCCTTGCCAATAAAAATGGAACTCTCTGGAGAAACAAGAAGGGCTTCCACCCTCTGCATCAGTGTCCCTTTGGGCAGGGGTCTGGGTGCCGAGGGGTGGGGGGTAATTTGGCAGTCACTGAGGGCACTGTTACTTAAATTACAATAATCCGCCCTCCACAATATCAATAACCCCCACAACAGACATTCCCCATCCCCTTTACAGTCCTATGCCCACAGCTCTCCCGGCTCTCACCTCCGGGCAGTGCAGGAACAGGAGGTGCAGCAGCTCCAGGCACTGCCCCACGGCCCCGGGGTCGGGCAGTGCGAGGGGGGGAAGGCGCCGGGGCAGG
>VWZW01000400.1:34109-55620 GCA_013397115.1 Edolisoma coerulescens
GCACAGCACTGTCAGCACCTGTGGGAGGCAGAGGGGGCGAGCAGTGACTGCTCCATGGGCAGAGTCCTGACAGCCTTGGGAGGGCTCCCAACAACTCCTCATGTCATGGAGTTGTGGAATGGTTTGGGTTAGAAGGGACCTTAAAGCTCACCCAGTTCCACCCCCTGCCATGGGCAGGGACACCTTCCACTGTCCCAGCTTGCTCCAAGCCCCCCCTGTTCATTCTCTGGGTACCCTGTGCCAGGGCCTCACCACCCTCACAGGTAACAATTCCTTCCCAATATCCCATCTAACCCTGCCCTCTGTCAGTGTGAAGCCATTCCCAGTTCTCTTGTCACTCCATGCCCTTGCCCAAANTTGCTCCAAGCCCCCCCCTGTTCATTCTCTGGGTACCCTGTGCCAGGGCCTCACCACCCTCACAGGTAACAATTCCTTCCCAATATCCCATCTAACCCTGCCCTCTGTCAGTGTGAAGCCATTCCCAGTTCTCTTGTCACTCCATGCCCTTGCCCAAAGTCCCTCTCCACCTTTGTTTTTGCCCTGCCAGGTGCTTGCCCACAGCCATGTGCCCACCAAACCACTGGATTTGGAATGCCTTCTCCACACCTACCCCAAGGCACTGTTCGTTCCCATGCCAGGCAGACCCAGCCTTGCCACCCAGCCCTGGCAGTGTCACCTCCCAAATCCCCTAAAGCTTTGGGGTCTTTCAAAGGAAAGGGGCAGGAACCTTCCCAGGCCCTCTCAGGGACTGGCCCCAAGTTAACATCTCCCCTGGGACCACTCTTATGCTGGGACAAGGCTCTGCCAAGGTAAATACAGCTGGAGTGGCTTCAGGGGAGGTGGCTGGTGACTGCCACAGCAGAGACCTTCTGCCAAGCTGTCACTGCCGCCCCATCCCCCCTCCAGCTCCAGCACTGTCAGCATGGGATTCCTTTTCCTGAAACTCCAGCGCTTCCCCACCATTCCCCATGCCTGAGGCAAGGTTTACCAACACAGGGGCCATCTGGGAACACGTCAGGAGCTGCAGCAGGGCCGGGAGCAGGTCCAGGGAGAGCAGAGCGGAGCAGAAGAAGGGATCATCCGCTGGGGTGGGCAGAGAGGGAAGGTGTCAGTAAAACCAGGGTGGGTCCCAGCAGTGTCTGGCTGTGCCACCAGCCCCGTGGGACACTCACCTGTGAGGTTGTTGAGCAGCCACAGGCACTCCTGGATGAGGAAGGGGTGCTGCTGCAGGAAGCACTGCAGGATGAGGAAGAGGGCGATGAGCAGGCGCCCGTCCTGGCCCTGGCCCTGGCAGTCTGTCTGTGCCAGCAGGTTACTGAGACACCGCAGCACGGGGCACACGAGCTGTGACACAGGGACACACCAAAAGCCCTTTAGCTGAACCGTGTCCCCACAGCAATCCCGAGAACAGCCAGCACCCTGCCCACCTCTCACCAGCTCCAGGCCCTCGGGAGCGTCCTGGGGGATTTCGGCAGCCAGGTGGAGCAGGAGCGAGGTGAGGGCAGGCACGGCCCCCAGCGCCAGCAGCACCGCGTTGTCTTCCTGCCTGCAAAGGGAGGGACAGTGCAGTGGCCCCGGAGCTTGGAGAGGGGAAACTGCCACAGCCCCTCACCAAACAGGGCCTGGAAATTCAGAGTGCTCTCCTGAACCACCACAGGGCTCACTTCTTGTTGGAACAGTGGCTTCTTTCACGTTGGAATAGCAGATTTTTTTTCTGAGCTTATGAGAAAGTTTAAAAGCCCATGAAGAACAGATTCACTGGAATTATCTGTGTGGGTCTGGAAACGACAGCCCTGACTCTTGAGGATCTACACATTCCTTGGCTCCAGTGGCAGGCAGGGATTGCTGGCACAGCCCGGATGGCTGGCCCTGGGCCAGCCCCACAAGTGTGAGGATTCAGGGAGCCTGCCTTGGGAAGTGTGGGGGACAACTCCAGGCATGGGGAAGCAATTTGGGGGTATTTCAGAGGACTAGAAGCAGCCTCCTCAGGTTTGTCACCCATTACCACCCTGTAAAGAAGCTCAGTGATGCTGCAAACAGCACATGTGCTCAGACAGGAGAGCAGGGATACCCAGCATGGCTGAGGAATTGCTTTCCCAAGGGAAAAGGGCAAGGGGAGGCAATCCGGGTCCTCTTGCAGGACCATGAACCTTTGTGCCTCTATTTGGCTGCCCTCAGGGAACTCAAAATGAGCAGAAATGTGCATTTACCTACAAATGATGGAGTGGAGACACCACGCAAACTCCACGGCCGCTCCCATCCCAGCCCTGAGGCCGGAGCAAACCAGTTGGAGCATGTGCTGGGGGAGAACCGAGTCCAGGACCAGGCTGGGGTCAGACAGCAGAGTTAATGGAGGCACAGGCTGGAGCACAGGCAGGACAGACACCGACAGAGAGACACGAACCCTGGCCACTGAGCAGGGAGCTGCTGGGAGTCACAGGGTCCAAATACACACCTGGAAGGGACTCTGAGCCAAGGGCTGCAGCCTTGGGCTCTCCCTGTCCATGGCAGGGCCTTGGGGCACTCAGGACACCTTGACTGGGGTCACATTTTTGGCACTGGGGGCTGTCAAGCTGATCTCTTCCTTCGCAGGAGGAACACAGTCAGAATTCCCTGTGAGCCAACCCTGCCCCATGCTGGCCTTTACTGAAATACCAGAGCTGTCTGCTCGGATGAGGCCGAGGGAAAGGAGCCAAGCCTCGCTTCCCTGATCTGCATCAAAACTTCCACAGTTCTGGCAGGATTCTGCCCTGAACTATTAATGTCACTGGGATGGGGAAGTGTCCCCAGCACACAAATACCACACCAGGCCCCAGGGCCCATCCTGGTGCAGGGTTCAGAGGCTCAGACTCACGGGATGATCTCCGTGGGCGCTTCCTTGGCTTGGAGGAGCTGGGAGAGGACATAGCCCACACCTTCCAGCACCGCCTCGTGCGGGGACTGCAACCAAAGAGAGCAGAGCTGATCTCTCCTGGCAGAGCCAGGGCCCCAGGGCGCCAATCAAACCCACTGAGCAGCACGGCCCCGCTGTGCCTGGAGAAGAGGGGGCACAGAGGGGACCGGGAGGGACACAGGAACCTGTGGCCACACCAGAGCTGAGCTGTCCCACTCCCCACGCTCACTGGGCTGAGTTTAAACACAGCAATAGCGCTGCTTTGAGCATTTGGACCTCCAAACCACAGCCCTGCTGGAGCCAGGCCAGGCAGAGGGGACAGGGCTCCCCGTGCTACAGACTGCACCAGGCAGCCACTGCACGGGGGAGATTCAGCTGGAGAAGAGCACAAGGTGGTGAGCTGAGCCCCAAAAATGGAGCGCAGGGGAGCCCACAAATGACCCTCAGGCTCATGGGAACAGCTCCCTGCAGAGGGATCTGTGCTGCAGACCCAGCTGGGAGGAGGGCTGGTAACTCAGGGCTGGCAGCCAGAAAAGTCTCTCTAGGGCAGAGCAGAGCATGGCTGAGCTGTTTCACCCACCTGGATGCAGGATGCCAGCACTGGAATAATGCCCTGAGGCAGAAGTTGCTTCCTCACAGCCTCACTTTCTACTACGAGGTTGCCCAGTGTGTACAAACACAGCTCCTGCAACAACACAGCACAGCAGGCAGCTGACCCCACGGGCAGCCAGCAAGGCCCCAGGTCCCACACACTGCCCTGAGCAGGGCAGGAGCTGGATTTGGAGGGGGAAACACGGATGCTGCTGGGCTCTACAGCCACCCCATTGCCAGCTCTATCAGCTTCAGTTCATTCTTCTTCTATCTGGCTGAAGTTGGGATCTGATCACTCCCACTTTGGAAATTTTTCAGGATGACATTTCCCTGAGCCCCCTCTGGTTCTCCTGGCACCTGCCTGTGTGCTGCATTCAAATGGGATCAGCACCTGGGGTCACTTCCCACCTTGCTCCTTAGCTCTGAGCCTGTCTGCTTCCCAACGGAGCAGCTGGAAAACACACGGGCATCCCAGAGCTACTCCAACTGTTTGCTGCTTTCCCAGATCAACCAGCATGGAGCTACAGGCACTCTACTATCTACTCTCATCCTTTCTTTCTTTTCCTTATATATTTCTTAATACTTTTATATTCTTTATACTTTTATATTGTTTCATTTCTATAGATAACAACTGAAATGGCTACATACCTCCTTTCCATTGCAGCCAGATCATTCTAAAATAAACCTGCCACATATGTAAGTACATAAACATGGGTCACTCTCATCCAACCCAAGGGATCTCTGATTAACAGGAACTCAGTGAGCCCACCTTCAGGGGCAGGCCATAACACAATTGGGCACTGGGAACAGTCCTGCTCCGAGGGGAGGGTTGTGGTGCCAAAAGATTTTTGCTTCCTGAGGGCCCCTTCCCACCATCACTCCCACGTGAGCCACGTTTGGCCAGAAGAGGTCAACACCAACCACAGCAAAGGATTCCCAGGTGCCAGAGCCCCGGCAAACGTGCACATGGATCTCACCGTGAACTCCAGGCTGTGTCCCGACAGGTAGGTGAGCAGGTAGGAGGTGACAGGCAGACACGCCTCGGCCACCGCGGGGACACTGGAGTGGGACAGCTCGTGCAGACAGCGGGCAGCCTCCAGCTGCAGGTCAGCCAGGCTGCTGGTGAAGAGCCCGGTGAGCGTCCGGATGCTGCCGTCCAGCCTGGGGGATCCAAAGGCTGCTGTCACCTCCCACCCGGGGTCACACACCAGCTCACCCACCCAGCCACAGGGACACAGGGCCCCTCGGGACAAGCCCTTGGTAGCAGGCCCAGCAGACCTGGGCTGACCTGACAAACTTCTGCTGAGTCTCCTCGTTCTGCAGAGCCCAGCGGAGGCGGCCGAGCGATCGCTTCCTGTCCTCCGAACCCCGCTGCACACCCCTGAGCAGCTCCAGGACCTGGCCAAGGAATTAAAAGGTGGGTGAGCTTCCAGCACTGCCAGCATTAAGATTTTGCCCCGTTAATCCTGGAGGCAAAGGAACCCAGGGCACGAAGATGGGCACAAGGAACCTTAACTGTGTCTGGCAGTGAATCAGAACCATTCCCAAACCCACCCCCACCCAGCCTGGGGAAGATCCCTGGGCCCCCCATTGCCATGGAGAATGTCAGGTTCTTCACCTCATCCTCTGAGAGTGGGTCTGGCACGACGTCTGCTCCGTCCTGTCCACCCTCCTCGGCCGCGCCGTCCTCCCGCAGGAGCCGCTTGCTGACCAGCTGCTCCTGCCGCCGGGCCTTCCTGAGAGCTGCCATCGGAGCGGGACCCGTCACCACCTGCCCAGGGCAGGACGCTTCTCCATCCCACCCAAAAGCCTGATTCCTCCCTTAATCCAGGGAGAAACTGCCCATTCCTCCTTGTGCAAGCTTGGAAGGGATGCACCAGCAGGGACTGCCCTTGGAGTTGGGGCTGAGGGTCGGGCACACAAAGTGTGAAGGCACAGCTGGGACAATGGGCAGGAACACGGGACAGAGGCCCGAGGACCAGCTGGAGGGACCCAAAGCTGGATTTCACATAGGATCATAAAATCCTTAAGGTTGGAAAAGACCTGCGAGATCATCGAGTCCAGCCTTCAACTGCACACCACCGCGGCCACTAAGCCATGCCCCAAGTGCCCCATCTACTTGTTTTTGGAAAACGCCTCTGGGAATGCTGACTCCACCACAGCCTGTTCCACTGCCTGACCACCCTTTTGGTTACGAAATTTTCCTTAATATCAAACCTAAACCTTTCCTGGCCCAGCCTGAGGCCGTTCCCTCTCCTCCTGTCCCTGTTCCCTGGGAGCAGAGCCCGACCCCCCCGGCTGCCCCCTCCTGTCAGGGAGCTGTGCAGAGCCACAGGGTCCCCCCGGAGCCTCCTCTTCTCCAGGCTGAGACGTGGGCGAGACTCTGGAAAACCCAAACAGCGGGGGGGTTGTTGAAGAAACGGGGAACTCATGGCAGAAACCCACGGGTTAGAATTTGAAGCTGTAAAACGCTTCCCCGAGCGGGCAGCGGTGCCGATCACCCGGCGCAGCCCGCGATGCGCCACCGGGCGGGGCGGGGATGGGGCCGGGAGGGGCTGAGCTGGGGGGTCCCTCCCACCCACGGGAGCCCCGCAAACCCCCCGGCTGTGCCCGGGCTCCCCGGCCGGACCTGCCTCCCGCTCCCGCCGCCGCACCCGCAGCTCCTCCGCGCTGCGCCCGCCGCGCCGGGCCCGCCGCCGGCCCCACATGGCGGGGCAGGAGCAGGAGCAGGAGCAGGAGGAGGAGGAGGAGGAGGAAAAGGCCGGGCCCGGGGCGGGCCCGGGGCGGTCCTGGGGCGGTCCCGGGGCGGTCCCGGGGCGGGGCAAACCCAGTCCCCCCCCACCCTTGGCAGCCGAAGTGCCCGGCCCGCTGCGGGCGGGGACAGCTGTGCACCCTCAGGGATCGGTCCTGGGTGTGCTGAGAACAGAAAAAGCCCCCAAAGATTCACCAGAAATACGAAACAAGGCGGCTCCGTGCCCCGGGACTTTCCACCGTGGTGATGGGGACCGCGGGGCAGAGGAGCTCATGCTTCCCCAGGGAGGGGTTTGGGGAATTTGCAGCTGGAGGGCAGAAATTGAAGGTACCAGCCCCGGGCAGAGCTGCCGGGCTCGTGAGAAAGGGCTGGGAGGAGAGCTCAGAGGGCCGCTGGGATTTTTCCATCATGCACTCAGCAGCAGTTTCATGGAATTCCAGACCCATTTGGGTGGGAAGGGACCTTAAAGCTCACCCAGTTCCCCCCCCTGCCATGGGCAGGGACACCTTCCACTATCCCAGCTTGCTCCAAGCCCCGTCCAACCTGGCCTTGGACACTTCCAGGGATCCAGGGGCAGCCACAGCTTCTCTGGGCAACCTGTGCCAGGGCCTCGCCACCCTGGATATTTCTTCCCAATATCCCACCTAACCCTTCCTCTGTCAGTCTGAAGCCATTCCCCCTTGTCCTGTCACTCCAGGTTCCCGTTCAAAGTCCCTCTCCTGGACTCCCTTTAGGCAGTGGAAGTTGCTCTAAGGTCTCCCCTGAGCCTTCTCCAGGATGAACACCCCCATCTCCCAGCCTGTCTCCAGAGGAGAGGGGCTCCAGCCCTTGGAGCATTTCCATGGTCTCCTCTGGACTTGCTCCAGCAGCTCCATGTCCTTCTTGTGCTGAGGAATTTTATGTAACCTGAGGATGTAGAAGAAGAATCACGGAATTGCTGAGCCCCTCTGCACAAGAGTCCCAGAGAGCAAGGGACTGGCAGCTCCCACCCCAGCTGTTGTGGCTCCAGTGGGTAGTGCCACATTAACCGCAACAAACTGGGAGTTGCATTGTCCAGCCATGCAGTTTCGTTACCTTTCTGAAGCCCTTTCTGAATCCAACATAGGCAGAGAAATCTCTGGGAGAGAAAAAATTCCTGAGAGATCATAGAATCACAGAACCATTTAGGTTGGAAAAGATCTTCAGGATCATCGAGTCCAACCTTTGACCGATCACCACCTTGTCAGCCAGAGCAGAGCAGAGCACTCAGTGCCACATCCAGCTGTTTCTTGAACACCTCTGGCTCCTTCTGGTGAAGGAGTGCCCTGTGCAGCTTGGGGCTGCCTGGACAATGGATGGGAATTGTGGCATCCCCGTCCTACATGGAACACAGGCACGTGGGCATGGATGCCAGGTATGACAGTCCTGTACCCTTCTGCAGTGCCTGCAGGGTGCTCAGCACCCAGTGGGCTCTGAGGCACTGCAATACCAGGGCTGATCCCGAGACTGCATTTGGGGAGTCTTGCCCGCACCCTGTTCCGTCTCCCTTCCTAGGAAAGTGAGCAGCGCTGGCACTCCAGCCACAGACTTCCTCAGCCCGCAGCCGCAGGGAAGCGAAGCAGAAGTGACTTGGGTGGCTCCGTCCTGCTCAGGAAGTCACGCCGTGGAGCCAGGGCTGTGCCCGGGATCCGGGCTCGAGGTGTCTGCCCAGCCCCGGGCGTGGGGACCCGACCGGGCAGCGCCGCTGCGGGAGCGCCAGCGGCAGCTGGAGCACATCTGGAGCAGGATCGGGTGCCGGACGGAGCCGAGCACTTGGAGCCTTTGGCACCTCATCCCGGGACTTGGCAGCAGCTGGAGGAAGCAGCCGTGGAGCAGGGAAACGTTTCGGTGTGCGCTGGCCGGTGAGTCACCGGCCAAACCCATCCCGCTCCCGCTCCCCGCAGCGAGGGGCGCTCGGGGCAGGTGCCGGAGCAGAGCTCCTCCCCGGGACGGAGGTGCAGCCCCGCGATGGCACGGACAGGTAGGGAGAGCTCCGTCCTCGGTGGGCTTTGGGATGTGGCCAAAGAAAGCTGTGGCTGACCAGGGCTGGTGCCAGCGACAGATCTGCTCAGAGCAGGAGGCTGGACCGGGGACCCCCAAAGAGCCACTGCCACTCTGCAGAGCTGAGTCAGCGCATTTTTAGGAGCTTTTAATTCTTGCTTGCTGCTTCTTTTGCGATCAAAAAGATTTATTTTTGGTCTGATCAGAGATCAGACTCTCTCAGCTGACCAGCGTCTGGTGCTGATGGGAATGAGCATCTGGGGCTCAGGGGTCATTTTGTACCACCCCTTTGGAGGCTGGTGATGAATCAAATCACTGGGTGAGGAAGGAGAAAACATGAAGCCCTCTGTTGCAATTTCCTGCCCCATATTACAGAGGAACAAACAGAGCTGTGGCTCTCTCCGTGGTCGCACTGATACATCTGGCTTCACTGTCTGTAACTCCGCATTCGTAGTTTCTCCTCTTTCCGTGGCATTTCCTGGTCATTTAGGAGAGGGAGCCTGCAGCAAGGCGGCCCAGGCAGGACGGGAGCCTCGGGAGCCTCCCTGCTGAGGACGGCTGGCAGCGGTGCAGCTCCTGGCTGTTTGGCTGCTGGCCTGAGCGCTGCCCGAGTCGTGGCTCGGTGGCCGGGCGGGTGCAGGAGGGATGAGGGCAGTGCCCTGTCCCCGAGGGGTGGCTCTGCAGGGCTCAACCTGCCCGAGCCATCGCTCCAGGCTGGGTCAGAGTGGTCCCCTCAGCTGCCATTCACCGTTTCCGCTCCAGTTTTTAGGTTGTTCACCATGAGTGTGGCTGCGCTCCTGCTGCTGGGGCTGGGGCTGCTGGAGGCAGAAGGCAGAAGAAACAGATGTTTCTTCAACCGCACTCAGGAGTACTGCGTGTGCTACAACCTGTCCGAGGAGACCATCGGCAGCATCATCCAGTGCCTCGCAGCAACTGTGGTGGAGTTTTGGGGTGGAGACCTGGAGAAATACATCTCCTTCCCCATTGGGGACCTGGACTCCTCCACCATTGAAACTCTGGGCTCCCTTACCATCCAGAAGATAATTATTGGAAATGTCCTGGTGCCTGAGATACTCCTCGCCCGTGTGCTGAGGTTCTTCTCCTACACCCATGTGCAGGAGCTGGCCTTTGAGAGCTGCATTTTCCAGGGGACAGGCAACTGGAGCGACATGGACGGCCAGAACTTGCCCATACGGTCCCTGAGCTTCCACAACGTGACATCCGCCCCGCTGACGGGCCAGGAGCAGGCCTTCTCCAGCCTGGGCAGGTGGCTGGGGGCCCTGGAGGAGCTGGCTGTCACCGGCTCCCGCGTCACCAGCCTGCCCTGTGCCGTGGGGAGGGTATTCAGAGCTCTGCGCTCCCTGGACCTGGCACAGAACAGCCTCGGGGATGGGAGCCTGAGCCCCGCCTTCTGCCGGGGAGCTTTCCCCCAGCTCCAGGAGCTGAGCCTGCACCACAACAACCTGAGGTCCTACCACAGCGTGTGCAAGGGCGTGGAGCTGCTGCCGGAGCTCCAGCACCTCGATCTCAGCCACAATGAGCTCGTGGTAGACCCATCCTCCTCCTGCCAGTGGCCAGCATCCCTCTGGCATTTTAACCTGTCCAGCACTGGCCTGGATGAAGTGCCGACACCGCTGCCTCCCAGCCTCGAGGTGTTGGACATGAGCCACAACCACCTCCATGCTGTAGACATCTCCCTCAGCTCCCTGAAGCAGCTCTTCCTGAACCAAAACCTGCTGCAGGCCGTCCCCTCCATCAGGAATTACCCCATGCTGGACACCCTCCACCTGGACAACAACTCCATTACGGAGCTGCCGAGGGATGAGGTGAAGCTCCTGGGGCGCCTGCAGGACGTGGCTGTGGCTGACAACCCCTTCAGCTGCTCGTGCTCCGGGGCCGGGGGGCTGCAGGCGCTGGCGGCCGCGGGGCACCTGGGGCAGGGCTGGCCCGGGGACTACAGGTGCCACTCCCCAGCTGAGTACCAGGGCTGGCCGGTGGCGCAGGTGCCGGTGTCGGTGCTGCGCTGTGACCCCGCCGCCGTGGTGGCCCCAGTCTGCGTCATCCTCGCCCTGCTCGGGCTGGCCGGGGCCGTCTGTCTGGCCAGGGCCAGGCCCTGCCGCAGAGCCTGAGGGGCACCGGGCCCCTTCTCCCCGGTGCTTCCCCACGGGAGCTCTGTGGGAAGGCTCGCAGGCCCTTCTGGTGAGGGGCTCTTGGTGTCCCCAGCGTGGGCTCTCCTGTGGAGCAGGGCTGTCCACAGGATTCCCCCGCTGTGGCTGTGCCCAGCCAAGTTTTGGGGCACTCCTCGCTTCAAGCCCCGTGCCGTGCTCCGACCCAGAGCCGCGCCCTCCCGTGGGGGATTTCCCTGTGGCCAACTCCAGCTCCCCACGCCCCAGCACGCCCCCGTCGTCCCTCCCATGTCACCTGCCCTGGACAAGAGGAGTTCAGCTCCATCGTACTCCCACCAGCAGCACTCAGATGCCCCAAGCCTGGCTGGGGTCTGGTGGTCCCTGCCCAGAGCCCCCCACACCTTTCAGCCCTCCCGGTCCAGCCATCCTTGGAGCCTCCATGGCCCCTGTGCTGATCCTCCCTCTCCTCACCTGGGGCTGTGGCTGGGCCAGGATGCCGGGTTTGGCAGGAGGCTGCTTGGCTGCTCTTCAGCCTAAGAGAACAACCACAAAAGACAGGAAAATGACTAAATTAAACACCCCTGAACACAAATGCTAATGAGCAGGAGCAGCTCCTTAGACCTTGACCCGAGGTACTGGTGAATGAGTCCAAGTGGGACCTTAAGGAGGTTCAACCAGAAACTTTTTAAGTGATAGGAAAAAAATGGGTTTGTTCTGGGTTCTGAGTTATTCAGAGAATATCTCATAGTAAGGAGAAAATGGATTATGGGATGCTGAGGGAGAGCCGAGGAATGCAGGACTGGGGAATATTCAAAGGAAGGGGGTGGATGGGGAAGGGACAGGCATGGGAAAATGGGGATGGGGGAGAATCATAGAAGCACAGGATAGTTTCAGTTGGAAGGGACCTTAAAGCCCATCTCATTCCACCCCCTGCCATGGGCAGGGACACCTTCCACCATCCCAGCTTGCTCCAAGCCCTGTCCAACCTGGCCTTGGACACTGCCAGGGATGGGGCAGCCACAGCTTCTCTGGGTGACCTGTGCCAGGGCTTTGCCCCCCTCACAGGGAAGAATTTCTCTCCAATATCCCACCTAACCCTGCCCTCTGTCAGTGTGAAGAATTCCCCCTTATCCTGTCACTCCATATCCCTGTAAAAAGGGGCTGCTGGCAGGCAGGCAGCGCTCAGCTGGCCAAGCCCTGCCCTTCTTCCCCAGGGCCTGTCCTGCCTCTACATTAAAGTCTGTGCCTGGGTGTTTCCCGTGTCCCTCCCTCGCTCTGTTTGGGCACAGGTACGCATGGCCTGCAGGCAAACACAGCCTGGGCTGGCTGGGGGTGGGGGAAATCCCTGTGGGAAGGATCGAGGCTGGAGCTGGAGAGAGGCTGAACAGGGTGTGAGGTCCAGGCGTGGATCGTGACGGACTCGGAGTCTGCTGCATGTCCAGGGGCCCCTGGCTGTGTCCCCACCCGGGGCTGGGGGGCTCTGGGGCTGTGCCCTGGCCCCGAGCAGCCGGAGGGGAGGTGGGGCCGTGCCCTGGGCTGTGGGAGGGTGGTTGGTGGTTCAGGTGTTGGCGAAGGCCCCGCTCTGCTGGTGTTAACCAGGGTGTACAACAGGGTGCCCCTGCACCTTGGGGATCCTGGGCTGGCTGGACATGGAACAGGGAGCAGCAGCTGCTGGCTGATGGATGAGGAAGGAGAAATCACTGTCTCCTGAATCCTAGGCTTTGCTGTCCCTTGGGAGCACCCGCATGGGGCCGTCTGCCCGGTCAGGGCCGGGCCCTGCCGCAGAGCCTGAGGGGGATGTGTGACCATCCCACCGGTGCTGCCCCACGGGGGCTCTGTGGGAAGGCTCACGGGACCCCCAAGTGCTGGTGAGGGGCTCTTGGAGCCCCCAGCCTGGGCTCCCCTGTGGAGCAGGGCTTTCCCCAGCATTATCCCACGGTGCCTGTGCCCAGCCAAGTGCTGGGGAACCCTCAAAGCCCCGTGCTGTGCTCTCTCCCAGGGCTCCAAGGGCTTCTCTCTCCCAAGGGGTTTTCCTTGTGGCCTCCTCCCACTCCTCGAGCCCCAGGATGCCCCCAGTGTCCCTGCCATGTGACCTGCCCTGCTCCTGACAGAGCCCCCAGTGCTGCCTGTTCCATCCGTGTCCAGCTGGCATCAGCCTCACCTGAGGCACAGGTGAGGGGGTTTGGGGGGTCAGGGTCTCATTCTGTACAGGGAACAGGCAGTCAGAGAGACACATGTGCATCTCCTCCTCCTGGTCCTGTCCAAAAGCAGGGCAGGGGCTGTCCTGGGCCCTCTCTCCTGGCCCCCACCATCTGCATTTCCACAGACAGTGGAGCTCCTCAGCACTGGCATTTCCTTCTGTGCTCTCTTGCTGGGACTGATCTCCAGTGATTCTGTGCTTTGTGGTCACTTCTTGTGACAGCCTTTATGGTAGTTCAAGGTCCCTCATCTCCCAGCCAGGGCTGACAGAGATGTCCCTCCTGGAGCCGGGAGCAGCCCAGTGGTGTGAGTGGCTCCAGGCACCTCCTGCCCTCCGTGGTCCCGCTGATTCCTTGGCCAGCAGGGCTCAGCCCCTGGCTCAGGGTGCCTCCCGGCTGGCTCTGGCTCTGCCCACATCCATCAATAATGCAGGAGAACCGGATCCCTGGGTAACCCCACCCCTGCCCCGGCCAAACAGCAGCTCACGGGTGGCTGCTGCACTGCCCATGGACGAGGTGAGTGCCGCGGTGGGGACAGCCCAGGCTGGCTTGGAGGGATCTGTCGGGGGCTGCCCAGCTCCCTGGGGGCTCCTCCAGCTCCTGGTGGGTGCTGAGTGTGTGGCTCCTTCCTCCTCTATGCCAGCAGGCCGAGCAGGATGTCAGCGTGCGAGCGGCTCTGGGACTGCACCAGGCAGCAGGTAGCGCTCAGGACACCCCAGAGCCTTCACCTGAACCCCTACACCAGGGGACAGGGCAGCAGCCACAGCCGTGGTGGCACTGGGACCACTGGCAGAGCTGAGAGCCTGGTCTGGGCAGTGCTGACAGGGACGGGGTGTCCTCCCTGTCCTGGTGGCTCTGAGGCATAGCGGGAGGGCTCGGGAATGATGTGAAGCCCTGGGATGTGGCTCCAGGCTGCGAGGGGGGCAGCACAGGGCTGGAGCAGGTGGGGGTGACCCCCCACCCCATCCCACACTCGGTGTTTTCAGGGCCAGGGGAAAGCTGGGTGGACAGCAGCAAGGACCCCCTACAGCTCCTCTTCGCTGGGAAGGAGCCCCAGGTGAGAACTGCATCCAGGGACATCCAGGGCACGAGGGTCCCTGGGGAACCAGGTGGGAGCAGGGGCTCTGTCCCACCACCCGCCACGCCTGGGACCCTGAGAGGAGCTGAGCTCTTGGGCTGATCCTGCCCTATGGGGCCCTCCCTTGGGGGACTCCTGGGGCTTCCCAGAGAGCAGGGGAAGGGAGGGGGTCTCCCCTCACCCCTCCCATCTCCATCCCAGTGTGCCCAGTCCCTCCTTTGCCCTGCACTGGTCACACTGGGATAGGGGAAAGCTGAACATTATCCCCCTGCCTCGCACCAGGAGAGCTCCCTGGCTGTCGATGGCGTCTTCCACTTGGATGCAGGACAGGTACCGTGGGCCCCAAGTCCTTCTCTGTACCCCATCCCCAGCCACATGAGCCGGGGCCATCTGCACCACGCTGTCTGTGCCATGCTGTGGCTGCCATGGCTGTGCCCTGCTGGCTGTGCCCTGCTGGATGTGTCTCTCCCACCAGGAGAAGGTCCTGGAGTTGGCAAGACCCCAGCTGGCCCTAGTTCCCCTTGGCTACAGCGTGTCCCTGCTGCTGTGGGACCCCCACGGCCCTGGGACACAGCTGCCCTTCCAGAGTGTCATCTGGCAGGTGAGGGCACAGGGGAGAGGTGGCAGGGAGAGGTGACAGCACAGCCGTGCACTGCTGGGCTCCCGGGTCACCCAATGGACCCCGATCCCGCCAGGGCGGGGGTGAGACCCAGCCGTGGGTCCCAGGAACCAACAGCTCCCAGCCTGTCCACAGGTGATCGACACCATCTTCCAGGAACTGGAGGCCTTGGGGGGTGACACACAGAGCCTGCAGATGGTCAGTCTGGTCCAGGTAGGGCAGGAGCAGGGCACGATGTCCTGGGATGGGGGTCCCATTCCCTCTCTGCCACTGCCCGGACCCTGCTGTGCCAAGGGCACATACTGCCCTGCACTGGCATCCAGTCCCCTCATCCAGAGCGTGACCAGGGACTGGAGACCTTTGAATCCTAGGTATTCTCACCTCTTTCCAGGACTTCCCAGATGTGGGAAGTCTCAGCTGCCCACAGAGCATCTCCCAGGCTCCAGCAGCATGGTGGGAACAGGGGAGCCCATTAACCCCTTCCTGCTCACCTCGCAGCTGGGCTTTCCGGGCCAGTCACTGCTCCCTGTGGCCTGAAGGTCCCTCCGGTGTGGCCTTGACTAGCACAGGAATGATGCCAGCTCCTGCCACTGGGCTGGGTCCTGCCCTTTGGCTCTGGGATGCTGCCAGGGACCTGATAATCTCCACACAGGGCTCGGGCGTTCCCAGGGCTCTGCCCTTCCCTGGTGCCAGGGCTGGAAAAGCTGGGAGTTACCCCAAAATCAGCCTTTCTCAGCCCTCACCTGTGCATGGCCACAAGCAGTCCGGGCCCCTGGTGAGTGTGGGATGCCAGCAGCCCCCTCTTCCTGCCCCCCTGCCTAATGCAGCCCCCTCATTCCAGGTCAGCACCCACGACAAAGCCTGGGACCTGCTCCGTCCCGACGGCCGAGCCCTGCAAGTGATGGATGTGGCACCCCTGGGCCTGTAGGTACCCGGTGCCCCATGGCTGAGCAGCTGCTCCTGGGGGCTGGAACCCCAACATCAGGAGTGGGGCTGGGCAGGGAGCACGGTGCCCAGCCACAGCATGGCCGGGGGGTTCCTCAGCCAGTCCAGGGGGTGGATGTGAGTGGATGTGACCCTCCTTGCTTGGTCTTCTCTACTTCCAGGATGGTGGAGGAGGCAACAGAAATGGCCGTGCCCGATGCCCAGGCTGCCATCAGTGCCTATGCCAGGGGGCTGGGTGCCATCCCAGCACTGTTCCAGGGATGTGCTCAGCAGCCCCTCGCAGACGGGCGCTCAGCTGTGCAGGGGTGAGGGATTCGGCCCAGATCCCGCAGGTCGGGAAGGACTGGGCCATGGGGTGCTGGGGCTGGCTCTGCTGCAGCCCCACTCCCACACCGGCCTCTCCCCAGGGCTGGCAGCCTCTTCACTCTCACCGTGGAGCGGGAGCTGGAGGGTGGCAGGTGCCAGCGCTCGGCCCTCAGGATCCTGGTGTCCCCAGGGGCCACTGGGCCCTGCCCCAGGCTGTACGTACCGGGGCTGAGCCGTGTCCCCTCTCCGGCACAGCCACGTGCCTGCTGTGGGTCAGGGAATTCCATACCTGGAGGTGAAGGAGGAGGGACACCCCACTGGGAGCCCATGGCTGGGAGCCAAGGGGGTGTCACCGCTCCTTGGGGACACAGGCTTGGGGACATGCATGGCCAACCCATCCTCGGGCTCCTGTGGGTCGGGGCTCAGCCTGCCTGGCACTGCCAGAGCCATCCCTCTGCTGGGGTGTCTCTCCCCATGTGCAGGGAGTGCAGGGAGTGCAGGGAACCTGATGCTGTCGGCCTGCCCTGGATCGTGGAGCGGCTGCTGGAGGGGAACAGCCTGACCTTCCTGCTGCTGTGTGTGTCGCTGCCAGGTAGCCCCTGGGACTGGGACACACTGCGGATGCCCCTCCCTGAGGATTCCCCCCATCCTGCCCCACACCTGGCACTCAGTCCCTGGCTGCTGCCTGGGGACACCAGCTCCCCTCATCTCCATCCCACTGGGACCCCCTGTGCTGGTGGCCCCCCATGGCCCCTGCCCAGGGCTCGCTGTTCTCCCAGACACTTCCAGAGAGGAGATCCTGGGAGCCCTGGGACTGGCTGAAAGGGTGAAGGGGCTGGCCAAGACCATCTCTGCCACACTCTGGGACCCTGCGGAGGAGATGGCGGCGCGCCGGAGGGAGATCCGAGGGCTGCGGATGGAGCTGCTGGCTGGAGCCGGCCTGCCTGAGCAGAAGACAGCTGTGACCCAGCTGCAGAGGGCCCTGCGGGAGCTGCAGGTGGGGAATGCCCCTGGATCCACGTGGGACCAGGATGGCACTCATTCCCCGGGCTGGGGAAGGTCCAGGCCCCTGACCCATCCTGGTGTCAAGACCCTTGTCCAGCACTGAGGGCAGGGCCTGAAGCTGCCCCAGGGGTGAGATGTGTCCCTGGAGCCATGCCAGGCCTGGAGGTCTGAAACACCCCAACAAGGACGTCCAGTTCCCCTTTTCCAGGTGCTGAAGAGTCAAAGGTGGGAGAAAAAGCAGCCAGCGGCCAAGGTGCTTGGAACAAGAGAAATGCACCAGCCCAGTGCCAAGGTGGGCAGAGCTCCAGCCAAGCCCCCTCATCCAGGGATAGTCCCAGTGCAAGAGAAGCCCTGAATCCCAGCTGTGTCCCTGTAACATCTCCTTCTCTCACAGGACCAGGTCTCCGCAGGGAATACAGCGCCAGGCCAGCAGCCTGGGACCCAGACACCCCTGACCAGTGCCAGCCTGGAGCCAGCAGGGCCGGAGCGTGGGGCCAGGCACGCATCCCACACCTGGGTGGAGGATATGTGGGCGCGGAGCGTGGCCTTACATGGTGGGAAAGGCTTCACTCTCCATCTGAAGGTCCTTCTCCAGCCCCCCATGTCACACTCATCCTCCTCCCCTGTTCTCACACAGCAGGACAGGGTGACAGCAGGAGAAGCCAGGGACAGGACAGCCGAGCTTTGGCCAGCACAGGGCAGGGGCTGCTCGAGGAGCCATCCCAGAGCGAAGTGTCACAGCCACGGCCTGGGGGTGACAGTGTGAGTGGGAGCCCACAGGGCCCCTGTGCAGGGCCAGCTCTGCGCTGCCAGCACTGGGTCCTGGTGCCATCCGAGCCCGCTCTGCTCTCCGCCAGGCAGGGAGCCGGTGCCAGCCGTGCCCACCCCCGGAGGTCCAGCACGCCCTGGCCAGGGCACAGCGGCAGCGGCTGCGGGCGCAGCACTGCCGGCAGCTCCAGCGAGAGCTCGGGACCAGCGCCGGGCCAGCCCAGGAGCACAGCGGAGAGGTGGGCACAGGCAGAGCCCAGCACTGACAGCTCCAGCCTCTCCGCCCCTGGCACTTCTCTCCCTACCACAGCCCAAGGGAGCAGGGACACCCTGGAGCTGCCCTGACCTTGTCCCTGTCCCCCGCAGTGGGACACAGAGCGCTGGCAGCGGGAGGTGACCGCGCTAGGCCTGAGCCTGGAGGCAGCGCTGCGGGAGCGGGAGGCGGCCGAGTGGGACCTGGAGGCCCTGCTGCGGCATCACCACCGGGAGATGCAGGCCTGCAGGCAGCACCTGCTGCAGGTGGGCACACAGGGCTGGGGACACCCCTTCTGGCTGTGCCAGGGCTGTGCCACAGCACCCTGGGTATCCTGCAGGTGCTCCGGGACCAGCAGCGCCTGGCAGAGGAGCAGCGGGAGGCCCTGGAGCGCCGGCACCGGGCGCTGCTGCAGGAGGTGCTCCGGGACGCGGCGGAACTCGCCCAGCACAACCAGCACCTGCGGGACACCCGGCGGGCAGGCACGGCCGATGCCACCACACAGACCCCCTGAGCCGTGCCCAGGGTGTGGGGACAGCTGCCCTGGCAGGACTGGGTCCCTGCAGACCCCTCCCTGCACTGAGCCACCAGTGATGCCGGGAGACTGGCCAGCCCCAGTCACATGAGTTATCCCAGACACAGCCTCCCCTCCTGCCCGCTCCGGCTGCTGCTCCCTAGGGAAACCTGGCCCAGGGAGGGAAAACCCTGCTCTGTGCTGGGAACCTGCCTGTGGGAGCACAGGCTCGGCCGGGTGGGAGAGCTGGCAGCCCCCAGCTGTGGCCACATGAAATAAAGTGGGTGCCCCTCACCCATGAGTGTTGTCAGGCTCAGACACAGCCCCGGCCCCCAAACCTGTCCCAAGGGGCACAGACACCATCCCACAGCGAGGGCAGACACAGGACAGACACACGGATGCTGTTGAACCGCAGCTTTAATACCCCAGGTGGCCTCTGCCTGCCAGGAACTTGGTACAAATTTGGGGGGCATCCCCCTTTTGGGGAGCAGGTGAAAGTTCCCACATGCCCCAGTCCCTGTCAGCTCTGCAGAGACACTGCCCAGCAGGGGAAATGGGGTCTGAGGACAGCAGGGCTCCAGCCAGGGGCAAGGCTGGAAAACCGTGGAGGTGGGAGAGGCCTGGGGAAGCAGCACCAGGAATGGCAGGGATGAAGCAGCATCCACGGGAGCTGAAACGGCACCAGGCCCACGCTGGGCTGGCAGGAGGTGCAGCAGGGCCAATTACAGCCGAGCATTCCCAGGCCACTGTGGTGTGGGGAAGCAGCTTGAGGACATGGGACACAGAGCCCCAGAATCATTTAGGTGGGAAAACACCTCTGAGATCGAATCCAACCTGTAACCCAAAATCAGCTTGTCAACTAGACCATGGCTTTAAGTGCCACATCCAGCCCTCCCTTAAACATTTCCAGCGATGGTGACTCCACCACCTTCCTGGGCAGCCCTTGCAATGTTTAATCACCCCTTCTGTGAAGAAATTACTCCTCAATCTGAACCTACCCTGGCACATTTTGAGACTATGAGACATGCATAGGGGGTTCAGGACCCCTGCTAAGGCTGGGTATGCCTGATCCCATGGGAACCCCATGGCACAGAGCCCAGCTGGACTGGAGCAGGGCCCTGTTTCCCCTCTCAGCACTCCTCCTCGGGGGATCCTTGCAGCTCTGCAGGCACCCACCAGGAATGACTCCAGCCCTGAGGAAGGGCTGGGGCTGCCCAGACACGTGGGAGGAAGGCAGTGGCTACGTGACTCCGTAGTACAGGTGCACAGCCAGGCCGATGCACGCCACGGCCACGAAGAAGAGGAGGGTGAGCTGCAGATTGAAGAGGGCAACAGAGAGGAGGGCGCTGACCAGGATGGAGCAGGAGATGACGAAGAGCCTGGTGATGTTGCTGCTGTGCTTCATCACCACGGACATGATAAGGCCGTTCAGGGCCTGGCTGAGCACGACCAGCAGCACCCATGGGGAGAAGCCCTCCAGGAACCCGCCCTCCGCACCGCTCCACACAGAGCCCATCAGGTTGAGCAGGACCCCAAAAAAGTACAGGAAGATGTTCTGGAGGCTGAGGGGCAGCGCCTGGGTTTTCAGGATGGCTTCGGTGTAGACAGCAGACAGGCCGGAGATGAGGCAGTAGACGGAGAGCAGCAGCAGCCCCACGGGCGTGACGTGCAGGCGCATCCCGCCGGGGTCCCCGGGCCCCCGCAGCCCCCCGCAGCTGTAGGTGACGCCGGCAGCCAGCAGCAGCAGCAGCGCCAGCCAGCGGCGCGGGCCCAGGCGCCGACGCAGCAGGAGGCTGTAGAGCAGCGCCGTGCTGACGATCTTCAGGTTACTGAGCACCTGGAAGGTGCTGGGGTCCATGAAGAGCTGCATGTGCACCACCAGGTTGTTGTTGGCAGCGTAGAGCAGGGCCGAGAGGGCGAAGGGCGCGGCGTGACGCCAGGACAGCGCCGCTGCCAGCGGCTCCCGCGCCCCGGCCAGCAGGAACAGGAGGGACAGCGCCAGCTTGGTCAGCTCCACGAGGACCACCACGGACGTGGAACTGAAGGGGATGGCCCCGTCCACCTTGCAGAGGGTCAGGAGGGGGGCGTGGGAGCCGTAGATGGCCACAGACAGCAGCAGCATCAGTGCCCACAGCCCCCTCTGGAGCAGCCTGTTGGCAGAGCCAGCAGCATTCCCAAACATCCCCATTTCCGGGCGAGAGCCAGCACGAGTGAGCTGCTATCAGTGCAGAGAGGCCAGACAGACTCTCACCCTGCAACACGGAAGAGACCAAATACCAAGAATTTAATGAGCCTGGTTCAAGCAGGATGTTCCCTGCAACATGTGAGATGCAGCAGGAGAGCAGGGTGCTGTCTCTCGTTAGGAGGAGAACTACAAGCCTTCCTGAGAAGCCACACAAAGCACATTCCCAGGGCACAGTGTGGACTGGGCGGCAGGGCAGAAGGCTTACAGGGCACACAGGTAACAGGGCACAGCAGCCTCACGTTCCCAGGGCACGCAGGTGACCGGGCACGGCAGCCCCTCAGTCCACAGGGGCACAGGGAAAGGTGAGGGGAAAAGGCAGCTGGCAGCCCCTCAGTGCTCTCAAGCCGCTGTGGGTTAGTGCAGTGATCACCACTGCCATGATGCCAAACAAACACCCATCACCAGCCCCCTGACGTGTCGCAGCGGTGTGGTGCAAAGCCCTTTTCCAGGGAAAAGAAGGGTGCCTCCCAGAGCCCTGGGGGTGCTCTGTGCCTGCTACCTAAGGAGCACCGTTCCTGCAGTCCCTGCTGCCTCCGGGCTTCTCCTCGCTAGTCCCGACCTTTTTTCAGTGAATTCACATAGTCCCGAATCGTCTTCTCAACGTTGGGCACGGAGTAGTTCTGGGCGACGTAAATCCCCGTGCAGGTGCCAGCCACGAAGCCCAGGACAGCGGAGAAGCGGAGCTTGGCTACCAGGTATCCCGCCAGGAAGCCTTTGAGCAAGGGCGATGCCAGCAGGGACCCGTCCTGAGGGGAGAGCACAGTGAGGCACGGCCGGGCGGGATCGCGGAGGGGGCGACACAGGGCGTGCTCCAGGGGTGAGTTGTGGATTGTTTTTTCCCCCGGCATTTGTTTTTCCCTCTGAGATTTGTTTTTCCCCCCACCAATCCCTCTCAGAGGAGCCGGCCGACCCGCCCCGAGCCCGCACGTTACCTGCCCCACGCCGGCCTGCACCTCGTCCTCCACCCTGCGCTGCAGGCTCTCCAGCTGCCCCTTCAGGAAGGCGAGGTCCTTCAGCTTAGGCAGCGAGTCCTGCGGGAGACACGGAGGTGATTCCCGCCCCCCCTCCGCGGGAGGAACCAGCGCGGCCTCCCCACAGCCCCGGCGACCCCTCAGCCCCGGCCCTCCCCGCTCACCTTATCGTCCGCCATCTTGGCGCCGCCGCCGCCCGCCGCTGATTGGCCGGCGGGGAGGGACGCG
>VWZW01000400.1:55707-73942 GCA_013397115.1 Edolisoma coerulescens
GGCGGCTCCTCCCGCGCTCCCCTTCCCGCCACGGAGGCGACACCCGACGCTGATTGGGTGGGGCGGAGTCACGTGACAGCCCCTGCTCCCTCACGCCGCCCGTCCCGCGCCATCTTGGGTGGCGGTGCCTCCTCTTGAGGTGTTGGCGCGGTGCCGGCTTCGCACCGCCGCCTCCGCAGCTGCCCCGGGCGAGGCTGATGGAGCTCGTGGCCGCCCCTCAGCGCGGTCAGGGCTCCCAGGGCCCAGCCACCGTCCCGTCCCTGGGGGTGGGATGGATGGGGGTCCCAAGCTCCGCAGCTTCCCAGGGCTCTTCCTCCCTGGGGAGTCTGATCCAGGCTTGGACAGTGGTTTATGTCTAAAGCAGTGCAACTGAGCCTTTATATGACTTTGTCCTTCAGGATTAGGGATGGTAACCCAAAAATATTTATATAAATAAAATATTGAAATTAATGATTGTAATGATTAGGCTAAAAGAGCTTAATCAGAATTATTTACAGCACAGCGTAGGTAATTCTAGAGTAGTGCAATATTTTTGAAGCAATATTGATACTAAATGATATTAAAGGTAGCAAAGTAATTACTGAGCAGACATTGATGCTCCTCACCCATCTCAGGGCTGGGGACAAATCTCTCACTCAGCTTCGAGGAGTCACTCTGACAGGCAGCCCCATTCCAGGCAGGAATTTCCACATACGCTCCCAGAAATACCAGAACAAAATTAAGGAAAGAACAAAAATGAACTTGGAGCTCTTTTCCAACCTAAACGATTCTGTGATCGTCGAGTCCAACCACCAACACAGCCCTGCCAAGCCAAAAAACCATTAAAAAGCTCCCAACTCCCAAGAGCCACACCCACACGTTTCTGAGCAGTTCCAGGGACGGTGATGCCAGCACTGCCCCGGGCAGTCTGTCACAGTGCTTGACCACCCTTTCAGTGAAGAAATTTTCCTGAATATCCTGTCCCTGGCACAACCTGGGGCTGTTCCACCTCTGTGTGAGCCCAAAGCCCCACAGAGCTGTGCTGGGGCCACGCTCCAGCTGACACAGCCACACAGAAGGTGCCAGTGAAACCCAGACTGCAGCACTTCCAGCTTGGAAAACAGGCAGAACTGCAGGCAAGACTGAGGAACTGTGGGAAACGTTGGTTTCAGGTGCATGGCACAATTTAATTAAAACCTGTGATGCTGGGGGTTATGTATGTGTTGCTCTCGTGGGTGCTACGCCAGCACAGAGGCAGCTCCGTGAAGCCTTCTGGGCTGTCAGGCTGCTGCTCTCCGAGTTAATTTAGATACATTCCCACTGTATGTTACACTGCTCCCACTGAGTACTGGGAAGAGGAAAGGAAAAGGACTCGAGAGGCAGTGGCAGGTGCAGCCCAAAGAAGATGCATTAATATTGCTATTAATATTAATAACCAGTTTAACTCCAACCATTGCTGAAGGCTGAGTGCTGAGCTGCTGTTTCCTTGCTTTGCAGGATTCCAAACTTTATCCAGAGGCAAGTGTGGACTTAGTGAACCTGACATTTTCCTCAGCCACCTCAAACCAGCCACTTTTCAAGCAGGATTTTTACTTCATGAAAGGTAAAAATAAAATAAAATAAAATAAAATAAAATAAAATAAAATAAAATAAAATAAAGCTATGTGAGTGAGTGCAAGGGCCTTTCTTGGAACACAATCACAACACTTGAAAAGTGCCACTTAGTGCAAGGCTGACTGGGAAAATTTGGGTATTGGTAAAAAACATGTGAGGGCAGCAGAGCCCTGTGATCAGTCACTGCTCTCACCTCCAGAGAGGTGAACCCATCGCCAGCCTCACCAGCACTTTCTGCAGGACAACATGGCAGAGAGTAGGTTTATATGGGATATTGGGAAAGAGTTGTTCCCTGTGAGGGCAGGGAGGCCCTGACACAGGGTGCCCAGAGCAGCTGTGGCTGCCCCTGGATCCCTGGAAGTGTCCAAGGCCAGGTTGGACAGGGCTTGGAGCAAGCTGGGATAGGGGAAGGTGTCCCTGCCCATGGCAAGGGCTGGGAATGAGATGAGCTTTAAGGTCCCTTCCAACCCAACCCATTCTGGGATTCCATGAAGATCAGTTTTTCTAGGTCGTGGTAGAAGCTGAGCACCTGCCCTGCAGAGGGTCTGTGAGGGAGCTCACCTAGCAGCCCTCCGAGGTTACACACTAAGGCTCTGTGCTGTGTGGAGCAGCACGGATGGGTCACTGCGGGTGGTTCCTGGCATTTCTGGTGGGAAAACAGCTGGGATGTGAGGAAGGGCTGGAAGAAGCCCTGTCCTTGCTGCATGTAAGCTGAGCCCTGTCCCCAGCCCTGGATGCAGGGAGGATGCAGCCATTCTGTGCCTTGCTCAGCAGGATCCTGGCTGTGAACCTCCTTCCCTGCTCCACCTGGGACCTGCTGGATTGTGGTGGCCCCTGGAGCTGCTCAGCTCACCTTGCTGAGGTGTGCTGGCATTGCTGCTCCCCATGGATCGGGGTGGGTCTGCCTCCAAGCCGGCGAGTCCTGAGTCTGAGTCAGACCTGCTGTGCGATGCTGTGATTAGCCCTAAAACTGAGCTGTTTGTGCTCTTGGAGAGCTTAAGGGGAAACTGGTTATCCTGTGCTTGCCAGCTTAGCAGCGAGCTGCCACTTCTGAGGTTTGATTTTCCTGCCTCTGATCCAGCCCTGCCTCTGGTTCCCGCGGCCAGCAAAGGCTTTCACCTTGGCCCCGGCTGTGCCCTTGAGCAGTGGCGGGAGCTGAGCCTTTGGCTGGCAGCACGGCTGCTGCTGGAACAAGGTTGTGCTGTCAGATTTCCTCTGGGCTTGTGCCTGTCTTTCAACTTGTCCCCTGCTAATATGGCCTGAGCTTATCAGCATCTCCAGCCCAGCCTGGCTGCAGTGATGGGTTGAGATAAGAAGCTTCCACATGAGAAGGGAGCAGGGCATCAAGGAAGACACAGAGTTGTGCCCCCCAAGGATGGGTTTGAAGAGCCCTCGGGGGCTGCAGTGGCTTTGCTGCTCGCACAGCTGCTGCTGGCTGTTCCCGTGTTGCTGAGCTCAGCCCTGATGCCGTGCATTTCCCTTGCATCCCAGCAGGTGCCCACAGCATTCGCTCTGTGCCCTTGGGAACGCTGCTCAGGTGACCAGGACCCACGTCCTGCCCACATCCCACAGCCTGCCCATTCTGCTCCCTGCACCCAGGGTATCTCCTACCAGGAGCAGGACATCCCTCAC
Source organism: Edolisoma coerulescens (assembly GCA_013397115.1). Lineage (NCBI taxonomy): Eukaryota > Metazoa > Chordata > Aves > Passeriformes > Campephagidae > Edolisoma > Edolisoma coerulescens. The sequence goes on from VWZW01000400.1 coordinate 58,933, forward strand.
CTGCTGTCTTCCCTCTCCAGTCAGTCCAGCAGCAGGCACTTGGCACATCCCAGAGGCCTCGGCAAAGATTCCTGATACCTCTGCAAACCAGCTGGCTCTTTGCAGTGGCCTTTGCTGTCCCAGCCCTCCCTTCGCAGCCCTTTCATCTGCCGTTTTTGCACAGATGCAGTACCCAGAGATTAGGCTGCAGATTAAGGTTTTACTGCATCCTGAAATGGGTTCCAGTTCCCAGTCCCAGCAGGACCAACATGCAGCCAAATCTGCCTTGAAAGCTCGCTGGGCTGGAGCTGGGGAGACATCTCCCACCGTGTTCTCCCACACGCATGAAAGGTAGAGCCCTGCATGTATAGCCCAGGTGAGGCACCTGGAATTCTGTGTCCAGTTCTGGGCCCCTCACAACAAGAAAGACATTGAGGGGCTGGAGCGTGTCCAGAGAAGGGAACGGAGCTGGGGAAAGGTCTGGAGCACAAGATGACGAACAGCTGAGGGAGCTGAGGGGGGCTTAGCCTGGAGAAAAGGAGGCTCAGGGGGGACCGTCTGCCTCTCTACAACTCCTTGACAGCCAGGTGGGGCTCTGCTCCTAGAGAACAAGGGACAGCAACAGAGGAAATGGCCTCAAACTGCTCCAGGGGAGGTTCAGTTTGGACGTCGGAATTTATTCACTGAAATCATTGTCAGGCATTGAAATGGGCTGTGCAGGGCAGCTACTGTGGAGTCACTGTCCCCTGGAAACGTTAAGAAACACATGGATGTGGCACCTGGGGACACGGGTTAGTGGTGGCCTTGGCAGTGCTGGGTTAACGGTTGGACTCGATGACCTTAGAGGGCTTTTCCAGCCTTGGTGATTCCGGGGTTCCATGATTCCAGAAGGAGCTGGGCAGCCAAGGGCAGGAGCAGGGCTGTTGTCTCAGCTCCAGCCCGCACCCGCCCAGCCCCTTCCATCAGCATCTCCCCATCCTGGGTGAGCCTGCTCTGCCACCAACACTTCCCGTCAGGCTGGAGGTTCCCCTGGAAGTCCTGCACATGCTCCCTGTGCCTGCAGAAGCTGCCCCATGAGTCAGGCCACGTGGGCTGGCTGCGTTTGTCCCAGCACACACAGGCACTCTTGTGGCAGGGATTTTTAAAGCCCCATCCAACACCACAGCATAACACAGAATCATGGAATACCCTGGGTTGGAAGGGACCCACACGGATCATCCAGTCCAACTCCTGGCCCTGCAAAGACACCCCAACAATCCCACCCGGTCCCTGAGAACATCATCCAAGCGCTCCTGGAGCTCTGGCAGCCTTAGAGCCATGACCATTCCCTGGGGAGCCTGTTCAGTGCCCCACCACCCTCTGAGGGAAGAACCTTTTCCTATCCCACTTGGGGCAGACTGCACATCGTGGCCAAGATTTAGGATACTGCAACTGGTCCCAGAGGAAAGTGCTTTATATGACACAAATCAAAGCAGATAAAAAACCAATACACCCACAGAAGAATATATGAGCTTGTACATAACAAAGAAAATGGGAAGCGTGTCACAGGGCTGTGGGCTGAGTCAGCTGCTCCAGTAACCGTGGTGCACAGGAGGTTTGGGTGGGAGCTGGGGGTTGCTGCCATGGACAGCACGAGCTCCAAGAGGAAGGGGGTTGGGGAAGGGTGACCGCAGCCCCGAGGGGCGGTGAGGGGCTGTGTTAGAAGCCGTCAGTGCGCAGCGGCTGTGGCAGGTCTGACACACTGATCTGGAGGTTGAGCTCTGCTGAGTCCAGGGCCGTGGATGGGGTGTGCAGGTGGTTCCCCTCGAGCACGGCAATCTCCTCGTGATGCTCCTGCCGCAAGTGCCACACGATCTCTCTGGACAAGAAGTGGGTCTCTGCTTCTTCTGGCTCTGGAACAGAAGAAAGACAAAACCTACCTTCACTGGTTGTCCTGAGGCAGAGCTCTGGGTAGGGAGCAAAGTCTCTGCGAGATGCCCCAAAATATGCAGAATTTCCTGCACAGTCAAAATACAGCTTTTACTTCCCACTTTCAGCATGGCAGAGGGAAAATTTCAAACACAAAGTGCAGGGAGGAGTGTAAAATTACAGGCACTATGTGCTGGATTCCCAGTAGTGCTTGTGATGGGAACTGCCTCGCTGGATGGAAATGCTTCTCCCCATCAGGGAGAGTGCTGTTTCCTCTGAAAAAACCGACATTCATTACAGCAAGATGCTGATTTCATCTGGCGGAGGTGAGGAGATGGGAGATGAAAAGATGATGGGAATGAGGGAAAGCCTCACTCCCTCCCATCCCCTGTCAGCAGGAATGGCACCGAGCCAGCGCACACTCACGGCACTGCTGGGGAGGGCTTGACAGCCCCAGCAACTTCTTCCAGGAACATCAACAGCGAGGGGAGCTGCTGCTTCCCCCGGATGCCTGCTGTTATACTTAATCCTTGCAGTAGACAGCTTGTCTCAGGTCCCCTTGGGGACTTCAGCTGGGACAACCAGTGCTGCCACCACCTTCCCTGCTCCTCAGACCCACAGCAAGAAGTCCTTAGAATTGTGGAATCATGGAATACCCTGAGTTGGAAGAGACCCACAAGGATCATCCAATCCAACTCCTGGCCCTGCACAGACACCCCAACAATTCACCCTGTGCCTGGGAGTGTTGTCCAAATGCTCCTGGAACTCTGGCAGCCTTGGGGCCATGACCATTCCCTGGGGAGTCTGGTCAGTGCCCCACCACCCCCTGGGGAAGAACCTTTTCCTGATATCCGGACTAAATCCCCCTGGCACAGCTCCAGCTGTTCCCTCAGGTCCTGTCCCTGGTCACAGGGAGCAGAGATCGGAGCTGCCCCTTGGGAGGAGCTGCAGCCTCCAGTGAGGTCTGACCTCAGTTTCCTCTGCTCCAGCTGGACAGGCCAAGAGCCCTCAGCTGCTCCTCATGTGGCCCCTCTGGGCCCTTCACCATCCCCAGGTTCCCTCCTTTGGACACTCCCTGACAGCTTTAGATGTTGCTCATATTGTCGTGCCTGAACTGCCCCAGGACTGGAGGTGAGGCCACCCCAAGCCCAGAGCAGAGTGGGACAATCCCCTCCCTCACCCAGCCAGTGATGCCATGCTCAGTGACGTTCCTATTTCATGTGGGAAGGCAGCCCCTCTGTTCCTCCCATGGCAGCAGGGGCCACCATGGCCCCCTGATTGGGGACATCAGCCGAGCTCTGCACAGACCCTGATCTGAGGTCACTCGGGGCTAGAAGAGCACAGCCACTGTCCTGGGCACTCCAACCCCTTCCCCCTCACTCACCCTCGTAGGCAATGAGCCGGTAGGCATCTGCACACTCCTTGGAGCCTTTCAGGATCTCCTCCAAGGTCCTGTAGAAAAGCTTGGCCTGCTCCAGGCGCTCCTCCCGGCTGAAGGCAGCACACTCATCCTGGGACATGGCGTAGAGGGACTGCAGCGGGGTGGCATATTCCACAGCACAGTGCCAGAGCTGCAGGGATGGGAGGAAAAGATGTGGGGACAGGGGGACTGGGCAAAGGGCTGCTGGGGGACCCTGGCACTGGGCAGAGCACTCAGGACCTCTTGGCGGCTCCTTGGCCTGCCTTGCACTGGTGCTGTGTGCTGGAACACTGGGACAGGGACACTGGGTCTGGCCCCAGGGTCCCCCTGCCTCCTGCAGAGCAGGGAAGGAGCAGCTGGCCTGACAGGTCCTGGTGTCCCCTGTGCCAGGTGGGCTCAGGGAGCTGCATCTGCCCATGGGGTTCAGCCACTGACTGTCAGTGCTCCCAAGAGCAGCCTGGAGGGTGATTTTTCCCATGGAATTTGGTCCCCTAGGGAGACATCCCTGCCCTGTGACCACACCTTCCTGGTGGCTTTCTGCTATACAAAGGAAAGTGGAGGGGCAGCACCAATTTTGCTCTCTGTGACCAGGGACAGGACCCGAGGGAATGGCTGGAGCTGTGCCAGGGCTGGGTTAGGCTGGATATCAGGGAAAGGTTCTTCCCCCAGGGGGTGGTGGGGCACTGACCAGGCTCCCCAGGGAATGGTTACAGCCCCAAGGCTGCCAGAGCTCCAGAAGCATTTGGACAACGCTGCCAGGCACAGGGTGGGATTGCTGGGGTGTCTTTGCAGGGCCAGGAGTTGGACTTGACAATCTTTGTGGGTCCCTTCCAACCCAGCATATTTTGTGATTCCATTATTCTGTCTGAGCATCCTAACAGAGAGCTGGAGGGCAGAGAACACCACAAATATTGGAAAGGTGGAGGCACAGCTGGAAGGAGGCTGAGCAAAGAAACAAGGAGAAATCTGATAAAGCCATAAACAAGCCAAGGAGGAGCAGGGTTACCAGTAAGTCTTACACTGGGTGAAATGGAAAGTTTAAAGGAGTGATTTAGAAGGAAGAGGGACGTGATCCCAGGTAAATGCAGAGAAGCAGGAAGTTCCCAGCCTTGGCAGGCAGTTACTGCCGTGCCCCAGGGCAGGTGCTGGTGATGGGCCCTGCCTCACTGCGAGGGACTGGGCAGGAAGCTGGGGCAGATATTACTGGAAGGCCAGGTCCAGGCTCAGAGCTGCTGGAGCTCCCGGGGAGCAGAGTGACTCAGCAGGAGGCTGGCAGATGGAACACAGCATCCTGCGTGCAGCGCAGCGGGAAAAACCCGCGGCCGACTCTGCTTCCCCCGGAGCACGGCCAGGAGAGGCTCAGGAGGGTCCCTGCAGGCAGGGCTGAAAAACAGTGGCGCAGAGCTCAGCCACTGCCAAAGGGCAAATCAGGGGACCCAGGTGAGGAGCAGAGCTCTGCCAGCGTCCCCATCCACAGCACCAGGGTGTTCCCTCCTCCAAGGGCGAGGGACAGGGGCCAGTCTGCCGGGAGATGTGGGAGGAGAGGAATGCAATGTCAGATGGAGAGATTTAGGGCTCACCAGCCTGGAAAAGGGGAGACTGGGGGAAAAGGGGGAGTCAAATAATGACTCACACAGACATCTTCAAGCACCTCTTCACAACAAGGAAACATTTGTTCTACAGGAAGAGATGCTCTGTAGCCCACATCTGCATTTTTCTGCTGTTTTCTGGACTTAAATCAGCTCCAGGAGGGGTTAGGCAAGCCCACCATCCCTGCAGCTGAGCCTGGGAGGAGGCAGCCAGCAGGAAGGGGTACAGGAATGGCATCTCTCCATCTTGTGGAAGCCTGGTGAAAGCTGGGAGCATCTAACAGGAGAGGGAACAGTCTCCTGTCCTTACAGCCACTTCTGGGGCCAGCAAGACTTTGGAGATGATGGTCCCAACGCTGCTCTCAGCATACCTGGTTTTCTTCATCCCTGATTGCATAGAGGCTGTGTTTGTACACCCTCTTTTTGGTGCCAGCTCGGGCTAGGGTGGTTTCAGTGAGGTCTGTCATGTACTGGATATTGCTGTCAGCTTTCTCCAGGTCATCATAGACATCACAGCTCAGAGGGACCAAGATGTGGAGCTTCCAGGTCTTCCTGCATGCCGGCAGGTTGGGATTGGCTCTGCTGAATTCCTCCATGGACTTTTTCATCCCTGGTGGAAGAGAGCATCGGGCAGAGGTGCCTGGTGTGAGTACAGCTGCATTCTGCCTTGCTCCCCATTTCCCTGCTAACACTGTAAAAGTGGGAGGATTGTTATTAGGAGCTATTTCTATCTGTAGGCATGAGAATGCAGGGAAACAGCTACGTACGTGGCAGGACTATTTTTAGGTACCCAACATAATAGGACCAGGCAAGCCCATGAGCGACGTTCTGCTTGGACCTCTCGGACATCTCAGACATCTCCACTGCTGAGGGCTTCTGTGGAGGGAAGGACAGACAGACCAGGTGATGACAGCACCCACCTGGGCCCTTCCCCAACAGTCAGTTCTCCACAGGGATTGGAGAACTCCAAAGAGATCTGCAGAATGAACAACCCCACCAGCCCCTTCCACCACCATGCAGGGCAGCAGGGCAGAGCCCCTGACAGCCCCCACAGCCCCTGCAGAGGAGGGAACTGGGGCTGGAGGGAGCCAGGCATTTCCCTGGCTGCACCCTCCACTGCGATTGTGTGTCCCAGTGCAACTTGTGCATCTGCCCTGTGCTTCCAGCATGGGAGAGGAGACATCCCAGCGCCTGATGGAGGGATTCCCAGTGGCCTCTGCCAGCTCTGTGTGTGCACTTAGGTGGAGATGGGTGTCCAGTCCCACAGGCACCTGACAGAAGCACCTTCTGCAGCCTGTGAGACCCTTCCAGCCCCACTGGGGCACAGCAGAGCTCTCCCAATGCTGCAGAGGCACCTGGGGCTTGGCTCTGCCCCCACACCACACTGATAATTGAGAACACACAGGCTCTGCTTTCCCCTCAAGCACCAGCTTGACTGACTGATTTGAAATACCCCTGTTTTTCATATCGGGAGGGCCGTGCCATCCCCTGGAGTGGTTGTGCTCATTAGGAGGCAGCCTGGCCCTCCTGACAACACTCCTGGTAGCACTCCTGGGCCAGGGAGATCAGCCCTGCAGGGCTGAGCTGAGAGTGTTCCTCCTGCCAGGCTGACTCTGGGTGGGCTGGACATGTAGAGGCCACGTAGAGCTGGCTACGTGCCCCCACGGCTGCTCAGGGCTGAAGGGCTCCCCGGGCAGCCGGCCAGGCTGGAGGTGTGGCAGCCTTACCTGGAGCCCCAGGGCAAGGATAAGGAGCTGGCACAGGCTGGCCAGGATGAGGTGGAGGCCGAGTGGCTGCCCATCACCGAGCAGAGCCACATAGGCTGAGCCACAGATGAGCAGCATGGGCCCGTGCCAGCGCGGGGGGAAGCAGGTGCTCAGGGCCCTCCAGAAGCTGCCGTGGTGCCTGGGTGGGAGAGGGAGAGAGGAGTCAGGCTGGTGGCCACCCACCCACCCTCTGCAGCCCACAGGGCACTGGCCAGGGCTGCTTCCACCTCCTGGCCAGTGCTACCGACCTTCCAGAGCACTACAGAGCCCTGTGGGACACTGCCCAGCACACCCCAGTGCCCCCAGCCAGGAGAGGGCTTGGCTCCCTTGCAGCACCCATGGGACTCGGAGCAGATGGAAAGTCACCCTGGACAGCAGAGGGAGACAACAGCCCCCTGCCCTCCAGCACTGGGTGGTGGGGAAAGGCTGGGGGGAAAGGGCACACTAGGGAGTTACCACGGAGGGGAGACATCCATGGACATATGGGGGAGCTGGGCAGGTGGGAGAGGGGAGAGGGTGGGAGAGGGAGCAAGAGATGAGAGGGACAGGAGGGTGATGCCGGGCACAGCACAGCATTGCCACAGAGGGCACGTGTGGGCACAGAGACCAGGAGCAAACCCCAGCACACCCCGAGGGTGCAACGCCCTTGTCCCCAGGGTGGTCCCAGGAGCGCCGCAGGCAGCCAGCCCCGCTGGCTCACCTGGAGTGGAGGTGGAAGATCTCCTCGGCCAGGAAGCAGGTGCCCTTGAGCAGCTCCCCGATCTGCAGGGTGGCGAAGTGGAAGGTGAGGCTGCGGGCGGTGGGCACGAGGGGCTCCCCGGCGAGGAGCAGAGCCCCGGCGCACAGCGCCAGCAGCAGGTACACGGCGCGCTGCGCCCGCCCGCCGCGGGCCTCGGGGATCAGCGGGGCACAGCGGTGCCTCGGCCGCCACGGCTCCCGGGACATCTGCGACCGACAGGGGGGTCAGCAGCAGCTCGTCCCCAGCGCCCACGGCAGCTCTGTGGGAGCGGATAAGAGCAGATCAGGGGGATGCGTGCGCCCAGCACTCACTGAGCACCCCAAAGCGCACAACCCTTTGGGGAGGCTCCCCTGCGCTTCCCGCCTTGGGGCTGTCCCCTGTGCCCAAATGGGCGCGGCAAGACAGAGCCTGGCTGGCCACCCCGCTCCTGAATGGATGCCAGCCCGCCCTGCTCCGCAGCCACAGGGCCGTCACTGCTCTGGCCGCACTCACCGGAGCAGTTTCCAGCTGCCAGCCCCGGGTTTCCTGCGCTCTGGTTCCCGGGCTCTGCGCTCCCGCCTGGGCAGCTGGGGCTCCTTCCGGAGGCTGCTGCAGACGCGCACCCGGAGCCTCTGCGACGTACGGGCTGGTGGAGCTGCCCAGCTCCCAGCACCCAGGAAAGTGAAAATGAAAGGAGCTCTGGCAGCAGCAGGCAGCCTGTAGAGTGCCAGAGCTCTCCCACACAGGGCATCCATGAGGTCTCTCAGCCCACAGGAAATCCAGGCACTGGTAGCTGTGCCAGGTTTCGATATCCATGAGCTTGCACGTCCTGGAAAGCCCCAAATCTGCCAGGACATGGTCTGAGTGGAACTGGAATGAGGAAGGAAAGCAGACTTTATTGAGATTTTATCTGTCAAGGGCAGGCACTTTCAAAGATTGCATTGATTCAGCTCAACGGGTTGCCAGGGGCAAAACAGACTCAAATCCATCTAGCAGAGGGTGACTCACAGCGCCCTGGATGCCCCCACCCCACACATTTCCAGGAGATGCCAGCTTGGGAAGCAGTGCCCATGGCTGCTGGCAACACAGTAGGGGCTTCCTGCAGCCAAGGCTCTTGGTGGCCAGTGATGCCCTCAAGACTTCCAGTTCCTTGTTCCAAGCAGTGGTGAGGTATTCCCATCCTGGAGGAAGATGGATTAGGGAACACATACACAAGCCCATAGGAGTAGGTGGGATGCACTCAAGGATGCTGAAGGAGATGGATGATGCCCTGGCAAGGTTCCTCTCTGATCTCTTTGGAATGTTGTAGCAATCAGGAGGTTCCTGGTGAGTGGGAGAAGGAAATCTCGCACCCAGCTTTGAGGAGGTGAACTACAGCCTGCTCAATGTCACCTCTGACCCTGGGAGAGTGATGGAGCAAATCCTCCCAGCAATCCCTGCCAAACACCTGAAGGATGAGACAGGAGCAGCCATCAGGGATTTCACATCACATCTGATGGACCCGAATACCCGGAATGGCAAGAAAACTGGCTGTGGGAATGAGGAGAAAACCTTCACTTCAGCAAAGCCCTCAGCATCGTCACCCATGGCCTCTGTGGAGCCAAACTATAGGCAGATAAAGGCTGGGAAAGGGGGTGACTGTCCAGAACATGCTCAAGGTCCCACTGCTTTCTGTCCAGGAATGCCCCTGGCTTCCAGGAGACCCTGACAGTCCCCACAGACCTACATTGCCAGGGTCTCTGCAGGCTGTTGCAGGGTTACAGCACAAGGATTTTGATTCAGACGTGCCCACAGTTCACATTTAATTAAAATCATAGAATTAAAGAATCATTTAGGTTGGAAAAGACCCTTGAGACCATCAAGTCCAACTATTCCCCCAGCACTGCCAAATCCCCCTCTAACCCATGTCCCCAAGTGCACATGTCTTTTAAATCCTTCCAGGGATGGGGATTCCACTACTGCCCCGGGCAGCCTGTGCCAGTGCTTGACAGCCCTTCTGGGTGAAGGAATTTTCCCCAATATCCCGCATAAACCTCCTCTACTGCTGGCTTGAGGCCATTTCTGCTTGTCCTGTCCCTGTTCCCTGGGAGCAGACCCGCCCCCCACCTGGCTGCACCCCCCTGTCAGGGAGTTGTGGAGAGAGAAGGTCCCCCCTGAGCCTCCTTTTCTTCAGGCTGAGCCCCCCGAGCTCCCTGAGCTGCTCCTCATCAGACCTGTGCTCTGCTGCCCTTCTATGGACACAACTCAAGCATCTTCAAACCCAGAGAGTGGGAGGAAGGGCCTGGCAGGGAGCTGCTTGTTTCGGTGGTGCCTCAGAAACCCCAGCAAACCATCTGGCCGGTGTTCCCAGCCCCGGGAGGGACGGTGGATACAGTGGATACAGCCAACACGATGTTTGCTTCGTCAACACAAAGGCTGGCTGAAACATCAAGTGAATCACTTCCTCCTCCAGCGCTGGGATAATGCTTGTCCCATTCCAGCCGGGCTTCACTGACCTGCTCTGGTTGGCTCTTTGGTGTGATGGAGGGGCTGCCTGGCTCCCCAACCACCTTCCTGGAGGCTCCCAAGCAGTTTTTGGCTCTCCTGCCCACAGAGCCTGGCCTCTTGCTTTTGGTTCTGTCCTCAGCACACCAACACCTGCAGTGTTTCTGTCTCACTTCTGTTCGGAGCAGAGCTGTGGTACCTGGTCCAAGAGGTGAGTCTAAACTCCAGGAATGAGGTTCTGTAGAATTTTGGAATCATGGAATAGTTTGGGTGGGAAGGGACCTTAAAGCTCATCTCATTCCCAACACCTGCCATGGGCAGGGACACCTTTCCCTATCCCAGGTTTCTCCTCCATCCAACCTGGCCTTGAACACTTCCAGGGATGGGACAGCCACAGCTTCTCTGGGCAGCCTGTGCCAGGGTCTCACCATCTTCACAGGGAGGGATTCCTTCCCAATATCCCATCTAACCCTGCCCTCTGGCAGTGGGAAGCCATTCCCCTTTGTCCTGTTCACTCCAGGCCCTCGTCCAAAGTCCATTTCCAGCTGTCTTGGAGCCCCTTTAGGCACTCTAAGGTCTCCCCTGAGCCTTCTCTTCTCCAAGTGAACACCTCCATCTCTCCCAGCCTGTCTCCAAAGCAGAGGGGCTCCAGCCCTCAGAACATCTCTGTGGCCTCCTGTGGACACCTGCAACATCTGAGCTTGCTTGGGAACGGAGAGCCCAGTGCTGCCCAGTGCCACCCAGTGCCTCTGCACAGCCAACAAGAAGTAGCAGGACTGAAACTGCCCCCATTGTCGTCTCTGGCCTTCCTCTGGCCAACAATTTGCTTTTCCAGATCGTGTCTTCATTGACATTCCCTCTGTCCCCGATTGCTGCTGTTCCTTCAAGCAGAGGGAACAAGAAGCCACACATGATGCTGGAAGATTTTAGATGCATAAAAAACCCCAGCAAGGCACCTCCCTGGACCAGCAGCACGGCACCTCCAATGGGGCTGGTGCTCACACCTGTGGGAGGCTGAGTTGGGCACAGAAATGGACTCTCTCTACAGCAACCTACAAACACTGCAGCCCTTGCTGAGATCAGGAGAACCACAGAGTCATGGAATGACCTGGGCTGGAAGGGACCTACAAGGATCATCCAGTCCAACTCCTGGCCCTGCACAGACACCCCAACAATTCACCCTGTGCCTGGGAGTGTTGTCCAAATGCTCCTGGAGCTCTGGCAGCCTTGGGGCTGTGACCATTCCCTGGGGAGTCTGGTCAGTGACTGACCACCCTCTGGGGAAGAACCTTTTCCTGATATCCAACCTAAATCCCCCTGGCACAGCTCCAGCTGTTCCCTGGGTCCTGTCCCTGGTCACAGAGAGAAGAGATCGGAGCTGCCCCTCGGGAGGAGCTGCAGCCCCTGGGTGGGTCTGACCTCAGTTTCCTCTGCTCCAGCTGGACAGGCCAAGAGCCCTCAGCTGCTTCTCATGTGGCCCCTCTGGGCCCTTCGCTTATCCCCATGTCCCTCCTTTGGATGCTCTCTAACAGCTTTCGATCTTTCTCAAATTGTAGTGCCCAGATCTGCCCCCAGCTCTGGATACATGTGGCATGTCCCCAGTAGGGTGTTCTCCCTGGCATCCCCTGGGCGAAGGGCTGTGGGCAGGCAGCAGCAGTGTGACAGAGCTGGCTCTGCTGCAGGATGAGCAAGGCAGCAGCACTTTCTTCCTGTAATCTCCTTTTTTCCCATTGCCCTGTGAAAGCAGGTAGAGCTGCTGGCTTCATCCAGAGGGCAGGCTGCCCAGTGACAGCTTTCACCGGGGATACCTGCAGGGATGGGGTTCCAGTGCCAGCCTGGTGTCAAAAGTGGCTTTGGTCCCTTGACTAAAAGTGCTGCAGTCGGTGTTTTTAGTGCTGCAGTTGCACCAGCAGTGTCCCTCAGAAGTCCCATGTGACAGGGCTGCTTTATTGCCACAAAATAGCAAAAATAAAGTGCTCTGCAATATTCTGTGTGGCCTTGGGCTGTGTGAACCAGGCCAGACTCTGGTGCAGTGAGGAGCCACCGTGTGCTGGGGGAGGTCTGGTGGCAGCAGACCTGCTTCCTGAAGCTCCTAAGCACACATCGTCTCTCACTCACTTTCACAGAATCACAGAATCATGGAATATCCTGAGCTGGAAGTGACCCACAAAGATTATTGAGTCCAGCTCCTGGCCCTGCACGGGACAGCCCCAGGAATCCCACGCTGTGCCTGAGAGCATGGTCCAAATGCTCCTTGGACAACCTTCTTGTCCAAACATTTAGCTGTGGGACAAAGGAGGTGGCACTCAAGGGGGACAGGAAGGTGTCCTGGCCTGAGGATTTGGGAGTTTCCCCCTTGGCCTCCAGATTCTGCAGGGCCCTGATCTTAGCTCACAAAGCCCACATGGGGACATGATGCCTTTCCAGGGATGTGCCCAGCTTGGGAGATCCCTTGCCTCACCCTGACCCCAGCCTGCAGCCCTCAGCAATGAAGAGTTTAAAATCCTGGCGGCAGAATGGAGCATCCCTCCATCCCTGGATCGTGGGGCTGCTCTGAGTGCTGCACGCCCCTCACCCTCTGAGGTCCTGCCTTCCTTTGGAGCACCAGAACTTTCTGCCTAAGAGTTTGAATTTAATAGATGTCAGTGGATCAATCTGTGATTTCTGCAGTCCGTCAACTGCCAGCACCTGCAGTGTCCTGTGGCACTGAGTCTCCCAGTTACATGTTGGGTGGAAAAACCATTTTTGCTCATTTTGGAGCTGTCACAGGCTGGCATTGGAACAAGATGAGCTTCCAGGTCCCTTCCAACCCAAACCATTCCATGATTCCATGATTGGGGTGGTACAGCTGGGCAGAGCACCTTTGAGACAGGGGCTGCTCCTGGTCCTTTTTTTCTGGGAGTTTTTTATTCTTTGAAGCTTGCTCACCAGTGTGTGTGCAACACTGGAGGTTTTTCCTCTTCCAGTTGTGTCTTTCCTCCTTTAGAGTGACTTTTTTCCACCTTCTGACAAAGGCCTCCTAAGTTATCAAAGCCTGGAATAAATAGATTTAGCCAGTTTGGCTGGGAAGTTTGTATTCCTTTAAATTTTTGTGCCTTTCCCTAAGCCCTTCAAGAGTTTCTTTCCCTAATACAACATTGCAACTTGACCCTGTGGAGCAGAGCTGATCAGAGGGAGATGGTGAAGGAAAGGCACATGGAGACAGGAGTCATCTGAGGACAAGGCAGCACTCAGAGAACTCCTCCAGCGATGCTCTGATGTTTGGGAGATGTTGGCATGGGATGGTGCTGGCAGCTGCAGACAGCAGGTCACTCAGTACCTCCCTCAGGAGCAGGAGCTCAGGGCACAGCAGTGTCCCCGGGATGGGGGCAGCCACACCCACAGGCTCTGCAGGAGCAGCGCTGGCCCTGGGAGACAGAAAGGGAGGAAGCTGCAGGGGGAATCTCCTCAAATGCTGTGAGGGGGTGTGTGAAAAGCTGTGGCTGCCCCATCCCTGGAAGTGTCCAGGTCCAGGCTGGACAGGGCTTGGAGCAAGCTGGGATGGTGGAAGGTGTCCCTGCCCAGGGTAGGGGGTGGGACTGGATGATCTTTAAGATCTCTTCCAACCCAAACCAGTCTGTGACTCCAAGATTGTATGAAATGTCATTCCTGGATGTCTCGGGTCTCACTGTGTGAAAAACCACTCTGAAAATGACTTTCCTGCTTCCATTTCTTATCTTGTGGAGCAGTTTGCATTCAGCTGGCAGCAAGCAGCAGATCATTATCCCTGGTACTAGAACCACAACAAAACCATTTTTCTGTCTCTTTCTGGGGACGAAATCCAACACTTTTCCTGCAGATACAAGAAAAAGGTTACTTTAATCTTGGCTGATGTGAAGTCCTTAGAGCTGTGACTTGAGGGTACTTGGAAAATTGCTCCTGAAACAGAAGAAAGTTGCTTCCAGAGACATTCCCGAGGGATGGGAAACCTTTTGTGCCCTGGAATACAGTCTGAGCCACGATGTTTGCCTGGCCAGGTTTGAGCAAGGGGCTGTCCTGCCCTCAGGGACCACAGGAGCATCTCCTAGAGAAAAGGAATCTGTGATGTCACTTCCAGTGATTGGGATCAGGTTGCCTGACTGGGATCAGGCATTGGCTGGGCCATACAAAAGGAAAGCAGAAAATGCTGGAAGAAAAGCAGTTTTCCCCCAACCCAGGATTGGCCTCAGGAGCCAGGACTGCTTGGGATTAGTGTTTGAGCCTTTCCGGTGGTGTGGCCGGGATGAAGGGTGTGTGGCCTTGTGCTGGGACATCGGCTCAATGAGCCGTGCAGGGTTGTCTGGAATTTGGCAATCAGGGGGTGTCCAAAACGAACAGGAAAGAAAGAAAAGAGAGCAAGAAGCCACAAAATGAACCAAAGTAGTTGGAAAAAAAACCAACAAAAAAATCCAACCCAGAAAGCCATTTTTATGAATTTGTGGTTTATTTTCTCCTTAACAAATGTGGCGGGAGAAGAAATTAATTCAAAACACGCCCTGTGCTACAGCCTCCAGAAATGCTGAATTCTTGCAGAAGGCTGGCGGCAGAGTCAGCCTGAGAACAGCCCACCATGGCCCAGAGGCAGCACCAGGGACCCTCAACCCCACCTGGGCAGGAGGAAGGAGCAGCGACACTGTGTCACCAGCGCTGCTTTCAGTGCCATTTAACGTGAACTGTGCTTCCCAGGGCCAAGAGCCACCGAAGGCCCACAGGCTCGATCAGGACAAGCCAGATACCCCTGCGGCCACTAAAGTGCCCCAGGAGGGCTCTGCCTGTCCCAAGCGCGCTCCTGGCCTGGTTGGGACAGGGCCTCGCGGCCTCCGCGCTGGGGCCGGGTAACGTTTCGAGGGGCGGGGAGTGCGAGAGCTCCACAAGGGGCCAGGGGGGAGAAATCCCGCAGGGGCCGGGGCTGGCGGAGTCTCAGGCCCGTCCTGTCCCCTCAGGCCCGTCCGGTCCCCGCGGCCTCGGGCCCGGCTCGGCCGGGACTTCTTCCCGTCCCGTCTTCTCGCGAGAGAACGTACCGTGGCGTCACGCGCCGCGGCGGCTGCCTCGCGCGCGCGCGCGCGCTCTCACGCCGCCGCCGTATCCTTCCGCGCGCTCCCCCTCCCCCTTCTGGAGAGTTCTGCAC
>VWZW01000400.1:74558-106879 GCA_013397115.1 Edolisoma coerulescens
CGTCTCGGAGCCCCGTGTCCAAGGGCTCGCTCCTCTGCCTCCTCCAGCAGCGACAAGGATCGCGGTGACGGGCAGCGGAGCGCTGAGCGCAGTAAACCTGTCACACTGTAGTGTGGTTTGCTCTTTTAATGGAGCCAGCGCTGTTCTACAGCCTGAGTCATCCCGCAGGGTTGTAGGGAAAGCTAGGAGCTTGCCTTCTCCTGGCGCGGGAGCTGCACCGTGCTCCGTTCCTGGCCTTTTGGAAAAACACTGCTGCCCAGTCCACTGCCGTCCTAGGACAGTGTTTGCTCGATCATCAGTGTCTTTTACCAGGAAAAAAGCCCTCGACGGTAATTGAAGTCCACTTGTATTACCTTGGTGACTCAAGCAGGGAATTTGTATCCTTTTCCCCGCGAAATGTGTAGCTGTCAGTTTGGAGTCTGTACAAGGTTCAGGTGTAGGAAACGGCCCTCCCACAGTGTTTCTCGTCTTGATCACTATGTAAATTATTTTTTATGTAGAGCCAGGTGTAAACCCACTACCTCATAGCTCACTCTTTGGTTTCGTGTGTAGTGTTGGGTCTGTGTTAACATCTCTGCTTTGGTTGTAGGTTACCTTGGAGGCTTTGTGAAGCTTCATGTGTCCTACTGATCAGGTTAAAGCTCAGGTGGAGAAGAAAATGGAAGAGAGCTTGAAGCCTTACTTATGCTTGTGGAATAGGTAGCACTGGGAAGGGAGGTATTTGGAATATGATTTTAGACTCTTGGATTTTCCAGCTATGGATCCGGTAGTGAGTTACATAAGGAAGATGTGTTCCAGCTGAGTCTTGCTTCTCTGCAGTGTTCTGTCCCTTACTTTAGTGGTCCTCAGGGCATTGTGAGGACTTCTCCACAGTGTTTGTGGGCTCACAGATGCTTTGGATGAGCTCTTGCTCCTCGGCAGTGGGTTGGTAGACCTGGGAGACACAGCAGTGGCTGCTGAATTGGGTAAATGTGGCTGTGGAGGGCTGGGGCACACACAGGCAGTGCAGGGCTGTCGTGGGGAGGGTGAATCTTATGTCAGGTAACTCAGGAAAGCTGCTTGGTTGTAGTTCAGTGCGTGCTGAGGGTCAGGAGTCAACACTCTGAGAGCACTTGTGTTTCCAGGCTGGTTTGTGACAGGAGAAAAGCTGGATGTGTGGACTCTTTGTTAATGTTGGGTGCTTGCGGACTGACTCTTCATGCTGCTTTTCAAGAATGAAGAATCCCGAGAGATAATGGGGACTGTGTAGGGTTATGAGAGTCTTCAAAGCCTTGGGAAGTAGCGAGAGCATCACCAAAGCAGTTTTGTGTGAGCTCTGCAAAGCACCAAGAGTTTCAGTGGAGTGAGCGTGGTGGCTGTGGAGTAGAGGGAGGTGATGGGGCTGGAAGCAGCATTTCCACAAAACAGTGTATGGGGAGGGAAATAAATCTGCCTGTTGTAGCCGCCCAGATGCTTTGAAAGTTGGATGGTAGTGAAGCTACAGGCTGGAAGGAGCACTCTGAGTTGCTGTGGGTGTCTCAGTGTAACTGCTTCAGTAATCATGGCTGGCTGTTTACGCTCCGGCTATTTTAAACTCCGTGGAGAGCGCTCCTATCATCATCTCAGGGCTGTGCTGGTCTCTGGGAGTGTGTAGTGGCCGTCCCTGTCAGGATAACGAGGGGACAGCCAGTTTCTGACCTTTGCTGCTGCAGCTTGTGGCAGGAGCAGAAGCCTGCAGAATGTGGATTGAGTAGGAATAATCCCAGTGGACTCGAGCACAGAGACATGATGGGAGAGAAAACTGCTGCTTTGGCTTTTTTTTAAGGGTGTTATCAGTCATGGTATATCAGTGTGCAGGGCTCAGTCTGGCCACTGGCTCTTGCTCTTGGCAGTTTGGCTTTTTGCTGAACCACGAAGGCTTTCTATGAGGTTTTTGTCAAAATTTTTGTGTCCTCGGATAACACAGGGCTGCGAACTTGGAAAGGAGAGAATCCCAAGACTGAAGGTTTGATACAGTGTTACCTGAAATGGCCTCTTGTATGTTGAACTGGGCTGGGCTGGGAGAGGGGCAGAGCAAGCTGTGAGCCAGTGTTGTTGCTGGCGTGTGAAGCAGCACAGGAACCTGCAGGGCCCGTCCCAGTGGCACTGGTGGCACAGTTGCTCTTGGGATTGTGCAGAGGCTCGAGTTGGGGTAACATGTGTGCACGCAGCAGCAGCTGTTCTCTAAGCAGATGCTCCAAAAGAGCTCAGGCTGGGTGAGACCTGCTCTCAGATTGCTGTCCGTGTTACTCACCACAATATTTCAGGCAGTGCAGCTCCAAATTCTTGTTTAGGTGCTTTTATTGGATCACGGGTCTGAAACTTGAAATCTTTCCTTGTGAGACGTGTTTGGGGCATAAGCAATACTGCCAGGCAGAGTCTTTGGGGGTAACACTGAAGTATAGCAATTGAATTGGTATTTTTATATATATATGTAAAAACGGCCTATTGTATCCTGAATGTATTTTATAAGAAAAGCAGTGTGAAGCAATCCAAGGGCAGGATGGGAGGGATGTGCAGGAGGGCCAGAGTGAATGCCTTCCATTTTAAGGTTTAAGCCGAAACCCTTTGGATTCAGCCACATCCCCATCTGTGTTGCTTATCTTTAGGGAATGCAATACCTTTAACTGGATAACTAGGACACCGTTTGGAGTTCTTTGAATGGGAGAGCAAGGAAAAGGTTAGCTCATTGTCTTTCACGGGTTCCTCTGTGTGATCAGCGGGTGCGGGGGAAGGGAAAGCAGCAGCTGTGCTTGAGCCCTGCTCAAGTAAAACGCTTCCCGTAGCAGAGGAATTGGGGATTACTACTGCTTATAATGCACAGGCCCAAAACCCGGGTACCTAAACTCTGAATTTCATGGTGCTGTTCCTGTTTAGCTGTGGAAGAGGGTGGTAGTACTTGCTGTAGTCCTGGAGTCCAGAGCTGCCTGAGCTCCAGAGATGCTTAGGCATCACTTCTGCCAAAAGGAGCAGTGCCTGTGGGTGGGATGTGTGAGGACAACAGTGCAGACCAGCAGCGTTGGTGGTCAGAGTTGTCGTTGTGCTACCTGTGCTGAGCAGACCTGGTGTTATTTCTGTGCTGCCAGTTCTGTAGCGCAGCCAGTGGGAGCAACTGGGCTCTTCCGCTGGGCCTCTCGCTGCGTGCGTGGAGCTGCCAGCGCAGCCCATCTGTGTTGGAGAGCTTGTGTACAGAGAATGCTGCTGCAGCTTCTGTTAGCTAGAGAGGTGTTTTGATACTCAGACTCTACACCAGGAGGAAGTTACACATTGCTTTGGTCTTCTTCCTGTTCAGGCTTTGGAGAAAAAAAAGTAAAAAGGAAAGGTGACAGTTACATCAGAGCTTGTTTATAACATGTACCTTGGTTATTGCTGTGTTTCGTGACTTCTCGTGCTGCTCACTTGCCTTCTGACTTTTGCAGAGTCTTGTGAGGAGTCAGAGTTGGGGGATCTGAGTGACTTCAAGCATTGCAAAAGCAGTTTTTGTCAAAAGGAAAGGATTAAAATTCTTCTGTTAATTGTGGTAACAGCATTAGAGGAGCAGATACTCTGGAATGGCAGTCCTGTGGCCGGGAGAGCACCTATGGACACTGTAGGGAATTGTTGGTCTGACCGTGGTGCACATGTGTGACACTGCCTCGTGCCCAGTGCTGCTGGGCAAGTGGGGAGCAGAGCTGAGGGAAATGCCTGCTGGATACAGGCTCTGGCACCTGGCAGGGAGATGCTGCTGGCCCAGGGAAGGTGCACAGGCTCTTCCCACCCTCCTGCCCTGTTGGCCCTGCACAGGGAGCTGGCAGCTCCTCTGTGCTGTGGTCCTGAGGTGAGGCAGGGTGTGATCAATTCGACTTTGGCCCTCATTCCCCATTGCTTGGCTTTACTCTGTGGGAGCTGGGAACAATTCATGGCTAAGTGGCTATGAGTTCCTTTTTGGTTACATAAGTCAGGATTTTGTAACATCTCCCTACACTGCCTGTTGCTGAAGGGTTCAGGGGCTTCAGGCAAGTAAACTTGCTAAAGGCAGATGAAAAGCTTATTTCACTTAGAGCAGCAACCTGAGGCAGAAATTAGGTTTATAATCAAGCTAATGTGGTCTCTCAGTAAAGTACAGTGTGAAAGCAGCTCAAACTGGAGCAGGGTGGAAAGCCCATGGAGTTCAAGCTAAGAGGACTTTGGATAATCTAGAGGGATCCATATAGTGTGTTGGAGTGGATTTGAGAAGCTCTGCTGTGTACCAAGGCTTAGTAAAATTGCTGGAGCTGACTGTTAAAATGTGCTGGCTTTTTACTTGCCTGATTGGCTTCTTGATGTTGCCAGTTATGTTGGTTATTCTTACTGAAGGCTGTATTAGCATTAACTTAATCCTTGAAACTAGTCTTATCTTTTGGCCAGAGCAGGTTTTACCAGGAGTGTGTTAGACTGGGGAGGGATTTGTTGTCTAGAGGAGTAAATTGGAACTTCACTAACAAATATCTTTGGAGTTGATAATTAAAACTTGAAACATGTGCAGGGTTAAACATAAGACTTAAACCATTTGTGTTTGATAGTTTTTTGAAAGCTTCTTGTGCTGTTTGGGGATGCCTGGATTAAGGTATGTTTTAAAAGCTATGTACCAGCTCCTGGGAAATGGAACAGGAGGAGGGTAGGGATGAGGGTGGCATGGGGCTGAGCAAGGCTGGTGGCACTGGTTTACCTGTGAGCCTCGAGGCCTTGCTGGCAGCTGATGCCTTTCAGCATCAGCTGGGGGATCTATGGTATAAGCACACACATTCCATCTTCCTTAAAATTCTTTCCTGGAACCCCTGAGTAGGGATTGGTTTATTGGGAACTTAAGAGCACAGTTACATTGGGTTTTGGAGCCTAAATGTCAATTTCTTGTGAGATTTTTGTAGCTTTTAGGGTATCTCCTTTGTGGATTTAATGGTAGTAGTTTCCTTCAACTTGGCCTTTAGGCAGGACACCTTGAACCTTGTGCTGTGCTTCTACTTCCTCATTTTTGCTAAAGGACTCATTAAGAGTTGTGAGATGGGTCAGGTTAATGGTAGGATCCACAGCAGTGGGCCCAGGCCCAGGGGTATTTTGCTTAGGGGAGATGGCAGAAACTTTAAATTCTGTAAGATGCCTTCAGCTGGAAAACCAGCTCAGGGTGAGGCAGCCCTGGGAGCTGAGTAACTCAAACTGGAACTTGATCTAAAGGCTGCTTGTAAATTCCTGAAGCAAAACCTGCATGTGCTTAAGGATCAAAAACTGTCTGGAGTGGAAACTGCTGTGGCTTTCTTCAGGTTTTGACTTAATATCAGTGTGGTCAAGGTCAGGCTTGATCATGGACCAGCACAACTTCCTGGATCACAGGGAAAAACAGTGGGCCTTGCAACCTGGGATCCAATACGTTCAGGTTTGTAGATGATACCAAACTGTAACTGAATCCTTCATGTGTTACGAGTTCCAGTTTTATGGGAACTCCAGAGTCATTTGTTCCGAGTTACAGAAACCAGCTGGTTCTCAGAGTCCCTCAGCAACACCATCTGGAAGCCAAGACCTCGCTGGGTCTGGTGTCGTGCTTGCAATACCTCGGGAACTGCACAGGAGCCTGCAAAAGGCAGAGTGACCTCTGGGAGAGGTGCTGAGCTCTGTGCAGCAGCCGTGGCTGCTCCTCTCTGTGCCTACCTGGCTAGATGCAGCCATGTGTTGCTCCTTTCCTGTTCCTAAACTAGGCTCTGCAGGTGTGACAAGTGAGTAGTGGGAGTCTTAGAGCAGCTGGAAGGGAATGGCATGGCATGTTAAAGGGCTCATCCGTGCCCTGCCAGAAATCCAGGAGTGTGTTTGCCTCTCCTGTAGGCAGAGGCAGCTGGTGCCTGCACTCCAGAGGGGCCTTGGGGGATGAAGGGGAGGAGTTGAACTTGTTCTCCAAGCTATTCTACAAAATTTAGGAAGTTTTGTGCTGCAGGAGCTTGAATTGGTGCAATACATTTTCAAGCACAAGGAACTTATACACTGTTTTTTACGTAGACCTTTTAATCTGTGATGTTTCACTCTGAATTTACAGAGCAGAGCCTGAAATGCCACCTTGTCACTGAGACAAGTGGTACGAGTGGTTGTTGTAAGTCATCACTTTCTACTGAGATAATAGCCAGGGCTTCAGAAAATTCAGAAATCTCTCCGGAACTGAAGATGTAGAGAGTGAAATAGTATTTTGATGAGAAACTGCGTTACCTGAACTTCACTGCTGCCTCTGTGTCTGTTGGGGACTTACCTTGTGGTCCCTCTGTTATATCCAGTTTGGTGAAGTGGTTGGTGCATTTGGGCAGCAGGATGTAGGGGGAATGTCAGGGCAGATCTGGAGCTGTGTATTCTACTAACTGGTAGAATATGTGCCCAAGCTCATGTTTGTAACTATTTCCCTTTTATAGCAGTGGAGGTGCATGTTGTGTGTTCATAAATATAATCCATGGTAGGTTGTGGTCCTGCATGGAAAACATGGATTCTTACAGTTGTACCTTCTGAGTCTTGTGTATGCATAGTATTGATGCATAAAATGGGATGAGAAGTGGTAAGGAATTTTTTTTTTTTCAGTAAAGTATGTTTGGGGTTTTGAATACAATAGCATTAAATTGTCTTTTCCAGAAAATCAGAGTCCAGTACCGTTTGGAAGTGGACTTTACTCCATACACCTTTAGAAAGAGTAGATACATTGCTATTTTTAGGTTTTCATGTCTGTTCTTGGGAATCTGTGCATGTGTAGCCATGACTAGGCTGACCCTGAGGAAGGTGTGTGTAGGTGTCTGCACGTTCCTGTGCTGCCCCGATGGTTCAGGGTGTCTCAGGGCTTGCTGATGCTGAAGCAACTCCAAAGGGCTTTGTGTCTGCAGAGGACAGGTGGAGATGCTCTCTCCACCTCCAAGGAGGGAGAAGGCTCTTCAGCAGGTGCTGCACGCTCAGTGTCTGCTCCTGTTCGAGTCCATGCTGAACACCAAGTAGAAGCAGCCCAGCAGGAGCCCTAGCAAAGCTTCTGTAGTCTGGTGTCAAGTCAAGGAGGCTTCCAGCTGGGCTCTCTAGAAGCTGGAAGCTGCTGAGGGCAAAACCCAAACTTGTGTGTGTGTCACGACCTGTGAAGCTTTCTGGGGCACTGCATCCAGAGGGGGAAATCCAGAGATTTACCTGTTTGATGTGAGGCAGTATTTGTGTGTTGTGGGTTTGGTTAGTGGTGGCCTCACAGTTCCTGGGAAGCAGAAGCTGGAACTCCCAGAGATCATCTGTTCAAGAGCTTAATCACTGCCTGTAAATAACAAAAGGCCATTAAATGACAAATTTCTTCCATTCCTGCAATCAGCTTGTCTTAATCATTGTACTTAAATGTTTTGTCTGCCAAAAGCCTGGTATGGAGATTCCAGTTTGGACTGTTCTGGGAGGTGAAAAGCTGAACACACAATAGACCAGCGACAGTATGGGAGTGTTTCTGAGCACTAGATAATAGTTGTAATCCTTATCTGGTGTGTGTTCAGCTTTCTAGACTGAGTTCACAGAGAAAAATGGTAATATGTTTGGGTCAATCATGCAAAGCAGGTCAGTGACTGAGCCAGAAATGGAGCAGGTAAAGTTCGACTTTTAAAGTTTTACTCTATTTGCACTTCCCACCAAATACCCACTTCCTGAGCAAATGGCTGGTGTGAGTTATGGTAACAGTAACTCTGTGAACTGTGCTGAAATTTTGCTTCAAATTGAAGCTTGGTATGGTTGAGGTGTACTGTGAGTTACTCAGCCTGTTCAGAATCGTAATAGGATTTCTTCAGAGGAAAATTTGGCTGGCACAGCCACTGAAAAGTGGGGGGTTTCAATGAGTTCTGTAGGTATGGAAGGCCTTGTGTTTGATTCCATTCTACCTGTGGTCACCAATGTGTACGTGTGGAGGTGAAACAGCCACAGGTTATGGGAGCTGTGTATGCTGCAGGCTGGCTGTGGAGGTGATGAACTGGATCACTGTAGCTGGAGCAGCCTGGGAACTGTTACAATAGAGTGAATAAAATAAGGCTGATACTGAGAGTTGTTGGATTGAGGCCATCTTATCTCTCTGTGACCCGGGGCTGGTGGAAGATACAATACCTTGGTAATGCTTGGGACCAGTGAAGGCAGACCTGACAACCCCTGTGATGTGAGGATTGCTGTGACTCAGGGCTCTGGAGCCTGGACAAGTCACTGAGGCCTGTGCCAAATGTGTCTCCTGGGTTTGAGATGCAACTTTACTTTCCAGAGTCCTGGCTATTAGTTCTGTGGTGCTACCAGAGTGCCCCTAGCAGCCTTTGAGCAATGACATGGTTGTTTTTGAAATGAAGTGAAACAAACTCTTCCTGTTTTTTAGGAGTTGAACGACCTGGCACGTGATCCTCCAGCACAGTGTTCAGCAGGGCCTGTTGGGGATGACAGTAAGTATCTGCTCTCAGCAAGCACCTGCCCTCTCCATGTTTTTCCTTTCCCTTCTGAAATGGGATGTCCAGTTCCTCAGCAAGGAGAACCCTTCTGTTTCTTTTAGAGTACTACATAATACTCCACATCCTGATCTTAAATTTGCTGCTCTTCTGTATATCAGTGGTGTTATTCCCACTCTATTGATTGGGCAACTCAATGCACATCTTAAATTACACCCTTTAAATTAACTGTTCTGGAATTCCCATGGGGGATGGTGTTAGAAAACCTCAGTAGTTCTGTGGTCAAACCAGCAAGCAGCTGCCCACAGCCTTCTGAACTCAGGTATCTAAACTATACATGGTGTCTGAAAACTGTACCCAAATCAGTGTGTCCCGCCAGGTCCTGTGTAAGGGACAGCCTCAGACAATCTTCTTGGCCTTCCTGTGCAAGTCTGTTCACCTGGGCTGTGATTTGGAGTTCTACTCTGTTCTGTGCTCACACTCTTTCCTGTAGCAGCTCTGATGTGGAAAAGGCTCTTTGAAGAGCCCTTGGAAGCTGTGACTGCAATGCCCCCTAAACAGCACACACTGAATTTGCTGTGCTGTGTGGTCTGACAAGTGATGTCAGCAAAGCATCCAGGCTCCTGAGAGAGGGGAGAGTGAAGTAGGGAAACCCTCCTTCCCTGTGCTGGGAGCTCTACCCTCAGGTATCCTTTCTAAAAGGAGAAAATCAGCTGCCAAGATCTTTCTGAATCATTTCTGAGTTACTCAGCAGTGCTGATGTGTATAGAAAGTTACACATTCCTGTAGAAATGTAGGGTTACATTTAAAAAAAGCACTTGAAACCTGAGGGTGAAAATACTGACATTAGTGGGAATGTTCTGTTCAGCAGCGCTTTCAAATGAGTGGAAGCCCAACTTGGTTTTGAGAGTGTTTAGCAGTAGTAGGGTCAAGCTTCTAGTTATTTCACAACCTATTTCTGCTTCCCAAATAGTATTTCAAAGAGGTCTGTAGTTTCTTAGACAAGAAATTACTGAGATGGAGAGCCAGTCAGAGGCTTTTATTCCCTTAAATTAGCAAGTGTGATTTGTGCCATGATAAACTACTTTGTGCTTTCCAAAGCCTTATCAAAGGTGATGACAATTGTCTGGCAGAGGAGGTGGTAACAGAAGTTGGTGAAGTCTGAGAATGGAAAGTTACTACGAGTACAGAAAGCTTTAAAGTATTACTCAGTTCTCCTGGTGCCACCTTTCTGAAAGACCTCTAATGAAAGACTTTTGTTCTTGAGAGCCACAATTTGGGTGTAAGTGGATAGCAGTGGCAGCAACAGGAAGGTGCCTTCTCCCAGGTCCCCGTGCTCCAGGTCTGCCGCAGCTCCCTTGTCACAGCGACGTTTCCCAGAGTTCAGGACGTGCTGTGCTTGCAAAGTGCTGTCCTGTGGCTATTCCAGCTGATACAAACTGTGCCCAGCTATAAGCTTCTCATCCCTGTAGTTCATAAGCCTTGGAAAGTAAAGAGCTGTTCCTGCCTTGTGAACTGTAGGAATGGGATTTTCTTGGCAATGTAGTTTTAGCTTTTCTTCCACCCACCTCTGGCCTGTGTTTTGGAAATGTGCTTGGGACTGGATGACATTGGTATGCTTCCAGTGGCTTAGCCTTTTCCAAACATGTACCTGTGCTTACCTACTGAAAGCCAACAGCCCCCTGCCTTTGTAAATACCTCTGTATAGCTGATTTCAAAGGAAAGAACCAATTGGAATAAGCTCTGCATGACAAATCCAACTCTACATTCACCAGACTTGTCCTGGATGTTGTGAGGATTTAAAGCTTAGGTTAAACAACCATCCAAGTCTAGGGTGGGAGTTGAGTGGGGGGAAACACAAACCTCCCTTCTAGCTTTCAAAAAGTTAAGATTGCCTGTGGATATGTTTTTATTTCTGGGGTTTTGTTGGGTTTAAGGGAATAGTTGGTTATTTGAGGTTCTCTTTTCAGTGGTGCCTCTACAGAGCAATCGCAGTGAATTTCATCAGCATCTACTGGTGCCTGTGAGATTTTTACTGGTTTTGTTGTGATTGGCTACAGTCTCCTGTGGGGTTTCTGCTGCCCCTTTGTCCTCTCCTTCAGGTTTCTCCCTGTCCTGCTGCAGGTGACAGGGAGCTCCTAGGAAACTGTCTGAACCCCTTGAAGATGGGTGAATGCTACATGTGAGCTGCTGTCTTGGTTTCCTAATTCTGCATTGGATGTAGAGTTTCTCAAAGCCAGGCTCCTGAGAGAGTAGATATTTAAGTAGGGAAATCCTCCATCTCTTGTTAGAGCTGAGAGCTCTAAGCTCAGGTATCCTTTCTAAAAGGAAAAAATGAGCTGCTAAGATCTTTCTGAATCATTTCTGAGCTACTCAGCAGTGCTGAAGTGTATGGAAAGTTACACATTCCTGTAGAAATGTGGGAGTAGATAAAAACAAACCTGTTCCAACCCAACACTCTTCTCCCCTGGCCTTGCAGGGCTGCTCCCACTCTGCTTTTTTTCCTCCTTCCTTGTATGAGGTCATTCTGAGCTGTAATGCCTGGACCATGTGTAATTAAAAACTGCTCGTGCTAGATGAGAACAGGTAGTACCACTCCTGCTTTTGGCCCAGGTAGTCCTGACAGCTGTGGACACCAGGTGCCCGTGAAGCACAGACGCTTCCAGGTGGCTTCATCTCTTGTCTTGAATACTTCCCTTGAAACAATTGGAGTCATCGACAGCTCCCCAGCTCTGAAGGTGCCGTGTGGGTGACATCCATCCCGAGGGAAGCTTCCATAGTCCTAATTCACACCTCATTTCCTAGGCTGGTGCTCTTTGCACAGGCACTGGTGCCTGTGGAGACGCAGGAACCCTGAGAACTCCCCAGTGTGCCTCCTACAGGCTATCAGCTTTGCCTGTTTTCCTTTCCAGCACAGCAACATTCTTCACAAACCCTCTGTATTACCAGGTGAAAGTTCTCTTGGGCAGATGCAGACGAGTGAGGATTAACTGCTGTCCTTTTAACCTGAAGTGTGTCCTAGCACATCCTGCTCCAAGTGTGGAGCAGACTGTCATTCCTGCATTCTCTTAGGACATTTCTTTCTGCTGCTTCAATGAAATCTTGAGGCCTCTGGGGAGACTAGGCTTAAGTGTTGTGAGGATACCACTGGTTTAGGTCACTTCTGTACATGTGGTTTACACAGAGCTTGGGCTTCCTGTCTGTGTGTCACAGGTCTGAGTAGGAAAGCAGGTGCGAGTTCATGCTGGACCTTTGCTGTAGCTGGCTCGAAGAGGGCAGTCACAGGCACTGATTCAGCTGATTCATTAGAAACTACAAAGTTTAAACTCACAATTTTGAGTCTGAAAAGCTGCCTAGAACTGTGTAGATTTTTATTGTAATGGGATTTTTTGCAAGGCACATGTGTGGTACCACAGCAGTCCCGGAGCGAGGACCAAGTGACTGCGGAGCATCGAGTGCTTCGCTCTGTCTCTCTTTAATTCCTTGGCTCGCTTCCCTGCAGCCTTTCAGAAGGCTTTGTTTTTAGAATAGACTTTTCTTTTCTGTGCTGCTTTGTCTGGAAGAAAGTAGATCATTACTTGAGCTTCTCCAAACTGAAGTAAATCTCTCTCTTTTTCAGTGTTCCATTGGCAAGCTACAATAATGGGACCAGTAAGTATGAGAGAATTGATGTTCATGGCTTTTTGTGACTGGTGGTCTTGTAGTAACTCTTCAAGCTGCAATGATTCTTTTTCATTAACAGAACGACAGTCCCTATCAAGGTGGAGTATTTTTCTTGACAATTCACTTCCCAACAGATTATCCCTTCAAACCACCTAAGGTGAGTGGCTTCTGCCATAAATCTGTTACCATGTGGTGTGATGTATATTTGTGAGCCTACACTGAAATTTTCCTTCTTCTGCAGGTTGCATTTACAACAAGAATCTATCATCCAAATATTAACAGTAATGGCAGCATTTGTCTTGATATTCTACGATCACAATGGTCCCCAGCACTAACTATTTCAAAAGGTACCTCCAATGCTTATTTCATTTTACTCTGCTAAAATGAAGTACTGATTTGGGATGTAAAAACTGCTGCATTCCTGCTGGAATCCACCATTTCTGTGGTCACTGCTTCTGTCCTGTGACTCTACATGGAGCTTGCAGCCAATTCCTGAGCATGGGATGCTCGGGACATCCAGCTTCCCTGGGGCCGTAGGGAGACTCCTCAGCTTTGCCAGTGGATCAGATAAGTCTTACTACACTGAGTACATACTCCTGCCACCTCACCTCAGAACACTTTAACTAAAAGTATATATAAAATTAAACCTGGTGTGTGACAATGGAAGACTTTAATGTTCAAAATATACCCAGAGTAAAATATGTAAGGGAGCATCTGTGGCTTTTAAAAAATGGTGAAGTTACTAATTCTTTGTCATATTAAAAAGAATTTCTCTTTCAAGGGAGCATTAGAACTCCATGTTGGTAATTTTTTAACAGAACTTCCAATGATGTGGACTACTGAAACATGGTTTAAAACTTACCTAGTTTGAACAATATAAAATAATTAGCTAATAGTATCTTGGTCCCTGTGAACTGTTAGCTTGTGGGGCACTGGAATATAGCCTTTGCCTGGTAAAGCAATATTCATATTTAATGTAAATAGGAGGCTTTAAACACCTTGAAAGAAGACCTAGGTTGGAATTTTTTTTCGCTATTGAAACTGTAGATTTACAAACTGTGGATCAAGTTTGTAGGTCTAGCCACGGCTGATTAGGAATATTTGAGTCTATCCTGTGCATGATCATGTCTTGACCCTTCTATTCTGTATCTTCACACTGTCCTTGTAATCAAATGCTGCAGTTGTCACATTGATTACATTGTCCTTCACAGTGTCCCTGCTCTGAGGCTCTCCTCTTGCCTTTCTCTCCAACTGCATGGGATGTTCCCAGGCACTTTCTGGTTCAGACAGGTGATTCCTGATACATCCCTTGGACATCATCACTATCTGCCTTTCCCTGAACCCACAGAAGTTCCCACCTTCCCTGTACAGCTAAAGGCATTTGTAGGAGCAGATGGAAAGGCACAACAGTATCTCCTTGTCTCTTGTTATAAGTGAATCTGCTTGTGCACAAGGCTCAAAGTCTTGAAAGAACTGAAGAAATGGTGTCAGTGAAGAAAAAATGATTGTCAGCTTGCTGCAGTTTCCTTACAAGTGCTCAGTCAGTACTGGCTGCTCTTAGAAGCACCAGGTTAGCCCCAAACATTTATGTCTGTTTTGGTTTGATTTAATTGCTGCTTAACTGGAGAAAGTGCTGTATTGTTTTAGGGAGTCTGAAGTGACCATATGGGTGGTAGGGTGATAGACAGCATGATTGAAAATACTGGAAGATAGATTGGAATTAGGACAATTGGGAGAAGATGGGGCAAGAGTTTAAGAGGCTGGTCCGGGGTGGCAGTGAACTGCCTATTAGTGGCTGTCAGCTTTAATCACTCAGAAAATACATCCTAGTGTTAATTTTACTGCCCAGATACATTTGCAATATGCTTTAACATCTCAATCTCCTTCTGTGTTCTGCTTTGAACTCCTTTTTTCTTACCCTTTTCAAACTATATCCTTGTGACTCAGCTGGAATAAGCCATGGGATCAGGGTGTCTGTTCTATGCCACTTTGCCCCTTCCAGTGCCCCTCTCCCTCCTGGGTTTAGGGGGCTCTGTAGTGCTGATCACCTGTCTTGTTGCTGAACAGTTCACCTGAATGCCCACACTGCTGTACACAGCACAACATCCACACAGCTCTAACCTGGGAGAAAGCCTTGTCCTGGTTCCCTTGGGCTACACTTACTGAAGGAATTAAAGCAACAAAGCAAATTCTTAGAGGTGACTTTATATGAATTGGGAATACTTTCCTCAGAATCACAGGGATATCCTGTCAGAAAGCAGCCCTCGACTTCAGAAGCAAAGAGCAGATACTTAGGGGAGGTGTTCCCATCTTGAACAAATGGAAATAAAGTCCACAAAGGCAACTTGAATCTTTCAGGGTTGACATCTCGTGTTCAGTTGGATTAGAATGTGTCGTGACAGACTTCAAGGATGTTTCAGCTTTCTAGTAACTGATCAGCCTTATCAAAGAATGAATGTGGTGTTAGCAGGAAAAATTGTTGGATTAGGTAATTTAGGGTGAATAACAAGACTTATAACATTCAGCAGTAAGCTCACATCCCTTCCAAAGCAGCAATTTATTATTTGTAGTGTAGATTTCTCCGGTATTTCCTAAATTGTGCCACCCTTTAAATTGGATGCTACTGGGAGCAAGCTGTTTGAATTTAAAATCTGTAAGCAGATAACTTAGAGCACAGCTATAAAAAATGTACTTCCTACTGATGGAGAAATCTGGGAATACTAGAAACAGTCCTTCTAGGAAAGATCTTATCATACACAGCTTGCTCCCGAGGCAGCTGGGAGGCAGCACTGTTAGCAGCTTGCAGTTATGCTTGCAGTTAATGTGTGGTACATGAAGATGTTTTCCACCTTAACCTGCAAAGACAGAGGGGAAGGGGTGTGCAGTGACTTCCTTTGGGTCAAAAGTGCCACTTTTTGGTGGAAAGACTGAAAAATCATGTCAGTGCTACGTAATTATTCCAGTTCAGTGGTAAACGTAGGGGTCTTGGCTCCTCACACTCTGAAGCCAGCCCTCTGTAAGCAACTTAATAAAGTGATTGTGGCTGTGATAGAGGTGATTGGCATTTTGGGGTTTTGTTCTGTCCCTCCTACAATTGTTAAAGCTTGGGAGAACAGCAGTGACTATCTTAGTACAACAGCTGACTTGCTTATATTAGTAATTCTGAACTCAGTGTTCCCTCAAGAATACATACTGGAGAATAAATAATCTCAAAATACAGTCTTAACCACTGGTTAAATTACCTTGGTGGGTAATTTGAACTCCAAGGCTTAAGCAGAATGTGTAGGCTTAAATTAAAAACATTATCTCCAAGTCTGCATAAATAAGAATCCCTGTTGCCTGAAACAGGAGAATGAAGTGTTTTAACATTATTACAGCTATTCTCAGCCGTTTTGGGGGGAAGAACACGCCTTCTCTTGAATTTGGCAAGTGTCTGTGCAAGAGTTAATCCTGAACTAAAGCACTTCTGCAGTAAAGGTTGGACTGATCTGCTGTCCTGTCCCACTTCTGCCCATGTTTTGTAATGAATGAATCATGGAGCCTGAGCATGCTGGAGGGCTCTGCCTGGTGAGGGGCAGTGAGTAACCTCAGCCTCATTCGTGCAAGACTTCAGCTCCCACTGTCCAGACTTCCATGCCTGGTGCAGTATGGATTTTCTGTGATGTTGCTCTTGATGAATCACTTCACTAAGACTTGCTGGAAGTAATAGTACCCAGAGATCAAACTGGACATGCACAGTGCAGTTTCAAAATCAGGAAGTTGGTTTCTGATCATCATCTTGGCTTTTAGTTTGCCCTTTGAAGTGTTTACCCACATGACTGGGGCTGGCTTTGTCACAGAGCATGGGTCAGTCTCCAGCTGTGCTGAGTTGGGGTTCTGAGGGAAATGCCCATTTTTATGTTTCAACTCTCACAACTGTAATGGAGCCACTTGTGCAGCTTCCCAGGAGTTGCCCTTGCTCCAAAGAAGACTGTACAAGGAGGAGTGCTGCCAGCAGGGCTGTGATCCTTTGCCTCTGTTGAAGCTGTATCTGGAGCGTGTGTCCAGTGTGGGCTCCCCAGACCAGGAGGGTGTGGATGTACTGG
The DNA here is from genome assembly GCA_013397115.1 of Edolisoma coerulescens. Classification (NCBI taxonomy): domain Eukaryota; kingdom Metazoa; phylum Chordata; class Aves; order Passeriformes; family Campephagidae; genus Edolisoma; species Edolisoma coerulescens. Next base: position 90,742 of record VWZW01000400.1, read on the forward strand.
AGAGAGCCCAGGGAAGGGCCATGAATGCCAGGGAGGGACTGGAGCATCTCCCATTATGAGGACAGCTGAGAGCTGGGACTGTTCAGCCTGGAGAAGAGGAGGTTCAGGGAGATCTTATCAGTGTCCATAAATACTTGAAGGGAGGATGTGGAGATGACAGAGCCAGGCTCGTCTCAGTGGTGCCCAGTGACAGGACAAGAGGCTGTGGGCACAAGCTGAAGCACAGGAGGGTCTCTCTGAACAGCAGGAAACACTTCATGTTTTAGTTTTACTGTGAGGAGGCCGAGCACCAGCACAGATTGCCTTGGGAGGTTGTGGGCTGTCCCATCTTGGAGATACTCAAAAGCTTCTGGACGTGGTCACGGATAACCTGTCTTAGGTGGCTCTGCTTGAGAGAAGATGATCTCCAGAGATCCCTTCAGACCTCAACCAGTCTGTGATACACTGGGCAACACTTAACTTTTCTTCTTTTGTCACCAGAAATTGTTGAACTGACTTAGCAGGAATGCAAGTTGCTTTGAAGCCAGAAGTTTAAACTGCTCAGATTTAAAGGTACACTTCCTGTGAGACTGGGGAAGACGGCTGGAGGAGTTGGAAATGGGGTTATGGTTAAGAAATAGGATATAACTCAAGTAGAGTCCAGAGTTGCTTTCATTTATTTGGATGCATCTTGCCTGTTCACAGTCAGGAGCCAGGTATTTGAACCTGTTGGTCAGTGGCGTTTTCAGGGTGTTTAATGCTGCAAGCTTAACATCTGTCAGTGCTGATAAAGCTTTGACAACTGTACGTCTCGAGTTTCAAGGGTCTGGGGCCTGAAACTCAAAAATAGTGATTGTGTAGGAGAATGCTCCTTCCAGGAGTCAGGTTTTTTGCGGATTTTGAGGACTGGAATTAAGTAGCAGTGGACCTTGATGTGGAGGCTGCCAGGCTGATGATCAGCGAAGGAGCCCTTGCTGGTGTGAGAAGCAGGACAGCTGGATAAACCCTTCACAATGGAATTAAGAATTCCTCAGCAATGTTACATGTCCAAAGCTCCCATTTCTGCTGGCAGAGGTGTCTCCCAGCACACCAGGCTCACTTAAACCTGAGCTGACAAATGGTTGCTTTCACACTCAGACACTGGGCTGGAGCAGAAGCACAGCACTCTGCCAGAGCCCATGGCCTGGTCTCCAGGAGGTGACAAATCGCTTTCCTTGGAAAGCCCCAGCACAGTGTTTGTCATTGACCCAGGACAGAGCAGGTGGGGTGGGCTGCTGCCATTGCTGTGAACTCGTGATGGCCAGGGATTGATGCTTCCATGTTTTATCCAACTGCTCTGTGTCATGAGCTTTTCCATTATCAGGTGGTCCTGATACTCCTGTGTGACTCCAGCCAGGATGGAGAGCTGAGTGTCATCCTGCTGTCCTGACAGTCTGGCATGCAGAGTAACATCTCAGCACCTTCTTGGTACTGTAACAAACATTTTGTTGGTGCAGCCTCTGTGCCTGCTCAGAGATGGACCTTTACTCCTAGATGGATTCTAAATTGGCTCCTCTTTAGAGAGCAGTAACTGCACCAAACAGCAGTTGGATCAGAACGCACCAGCTGCTTCTTCTGGGTAGCTCATTACCTTGGAAAAATAAGTGCTTTTTATCTCCCTTCTGTGCATTCAGCTGGAGATTCCATTGCTCCTCAGTTGCTTTTCCTTACTCTGAAGTGCCCCATGGATGAGTGCTTTACTGGAGCAAGTTTGCTTGGAATTCCAGCTAGACTTAAACAGCAGGATCTGTAGTGGTTGGTACCCTGTGTCAAGGGGATGGCTGGAGTGGTGGATATTGGACCAGTCAGGCTTTGCAGACAAAGTGAATGGTTTGGGGTTTGTGCTTTGGAAGATGAGGATCAGCTGCTTTTAAGAGTCTCTTCACCTCTGAGTTCCAGGAGCTTTAACACGCCTCCTAAATTTGGATGTTCCAGTAGCCAGATGGACCTTAAATTGTGTTCTGCACTGTTCACTTGGCTAGTGCTGGAAGGACCTGTGGAGAGCTGACATCACGGATTGTCCTGACTAATGATGGAGCTGCTTCACAGCAGAGGAAAGCCAGCCAGGAATTTGCACATGGAATGTGCATCTACCCACAGGCTCAGCCTGAGGCGGGGCAGAACCAGGAAGGTGCAGTTGCCCACTGAGGGTGGGCTGACCCTGGTGGTGTGAGAGCACAGCAGAGCAGCTGCTGAGGTGGATTGTGCACCGGAGAGCTGGAGCTGGTCTTGTTGACAAGCTGTCAGTGGCATGATTTTCTGCACAGAGGAGCTGCCTGGAGAAAGATTGCCCGTGAATTTCAAAGTGTTAGGTGCTTTGTAAAGGAAAGTCTTGCAGTGGGAACTTGGATCCCACTTGTGCAGTGTTACCCTGGTGGACCTTATTTTCTGTGTTACTCAAGCAGTCTTAACTGTTCAGTGCTCATTCTGCCTGATGAGAATGCATTTCTGTCACTGCTCTGTGGGGAAGCTAAGCCCATTTTCTAGAAGCACTTTGTTAGCAGCCCTTCTGCTTGATGAGTTTGGTTCTCCCAGCTCCTTGATGTTGAGAAGTACTCGGTCTGTGCTAGTCCATGGCAGCAGGAAGCACACTGAAGAATAAATTGTATCTGTTGTCTGCAGAGATAGATGGGGAGTGTAGTTGAAGGGTTGGAGGTCAGTAGGCTGCCTGGTTGGTGAAATAAAACAAAGCAAAACCAATTTTCGAGTGAAAAGGAGCTTTAAACTGACAGTGGTTTAAGTAGCTTAGTGTTCTGCTACAGACTGGACAGCTCTGACAGCTGAGAGTGATAAGATGAGAAATAATTCTGTACAGAGTTATTTCAAGGGATGAATCCCTTGAGTCAATGGCAAGTAAAATTTATTTTGCTATTACTGAGAAAAATCCAGACTTGAATTCAAAGAGTGCACACTTGTGGTACATCCCTGCGAGTGAGAGACTTGAAGGGATCTGCCAAGCTGATAATGCTTTGCCTATGGCCATGCAGGATGTTTAGGTGTAAAGTGTCACTTACCTGCCTTGTGTAGTTATTCAGCCTGATTCTGTGTTTCCAAAATATTTTGGAAATTCTCTTTTTATTGTCTAGTACTAATGTTGTCGTCATTTGACTAATAAATGTCAAGGCTTTGCTGTGAAATTCATTGCAGCAATACTTGATTCCAGAGGGAGGTGGCCTGGTGAGTCTCTTACTCCATTCCACGGTGTTGGTTTAACTCCTCACTCTGATGCATCAAAGATCTCTGATACACAGCTGACATCTGTAAGGGTTGCTTCCTCTTTACGCTTGCACTTGAAACTTTGAGGTGGTGCCTTTTCCAAGGGGTTTTTCTGTATTTTGGTTGGTCTAAAACGTGTGTATGTGCAGTGTTGTAGCGGAAAGCCTCAGGAGAAACGTGCAGAATTGATTTTGGACAAATAGCTGGGTTCAGCAGGATATTAAAATTAAACCAGTTTAGTTAAAAATGCTTTTTTTTTTTTTTTTTGCTGAGGCTGTACAGATTAAAAAGGGAATGATGTGAAGTCACCAGCAAGAGTGAGTGTAATGAGAATAGTTTTGAATAATGAAGACTCAGAAAAATAAATCAAAGCAGCTGAATGTGGCAGTGCAGCTTGAAGCCAAATGATTGTGCCCGTTTTTATTCAATATTTTTGGAGTGATACTGAAAAGTGAACTGCTGAGTGTTGGCAAAAGGGGTGTCAGGGTGGGCAGAGAGCAGTGGACAGACCTGCAGTGTGGTTCTGCTGATGAAGGCTGAGCCACTGTGTTGAAAAAAGTCCTTGGGTTTTTAAAGGACAGTGATAAGATAAAACTTGAGGGAATAGTTACAACAGTTGACCAGAAAACTTTGATTGGATTTCCTGTGTCTTCTGGTGAAGGCAGGGGACAGATTGGACCTGCCTTGCTCATCCTACAGCTGGAGAAACTTCAGTGACCAGAGCAGTGGAGTCTGACAGACAGAAAGAAATGAGCTACAGGAAAATTGCTGGAGAAACAGCTGCTTTGAAACTACACTGACTGGGAGCAGTGTGAGCTGACTGGGTGTGAGGTGGCACAGGGTGCCCCATTGAGAACTAATGTGGGCTTTACTTGATTTATGTGGGGGAAAAGAACTGGTGCTGGATCTGTGTACAGGTGCTGAAGGTGCTGTGTGCCTTGCTAAGGGCCAGCAGTTCAGGACCAGTGGCTTCTGCAGGCCTCCTGCACAGTCTGAAGCTGTGGCTGAGAGGGAGCTCAGTAAACGGTCCCTGTGTTAGTTGATGGTGGAGAATCATCACGCTGTTAACTCTAACAAGTGTACTGTGGAAAACTGGGAGAAGGGAGAAGAGGTTGCTCCTTTTTCCAGAACCAGAAATAAGTTCACCTAAACCAACCAAGTTTTATTACCAAACTTGTTTTAGAAGCTTTGAACTGCAAATTGATAATTCATTAGTGAGGGGTCTATAGAAACAGGTGGGAAAACTGAACTAAGTGGCTTGTGGGTTCTTGGTGCTCACAACACCAAGAAACTCACTCAATTCAGACCTAGGGAAGCTTTCACTCTTGTCCCACTTGAAAAAACCATGAATATCAGACCTGTTTCCATCTCCTCTCTGGAGGGTGGAGAGGCCCTGGCACAGGGTGCCCAGAGAAGCTGTGGCTGCCCCAGACCTGGAAGTGTCCAAGGCCAGGTTGGACAGGGTTTGGAGCAACCTGGGATAGGGGAAGGTGTCCCTGGCAGGGGGGTGGAATGAGATGGGCTTTTAAGGGCCTTCCAACCCATTCTGTGATCTCTGTTTTGTGGCCTCTGTTTTAACCGATCTTAACTCCTTTGTTGTTTTTATGGGCTGCATGCTGTTTCCTTTCATTTTTCATAGATAGCTCTGCCTCCTGCAAGTGATGGAAATTGGAGCAGATTCGTGTTTAGTGTCTCCAAACTCCTCACTCTTGTCATCTGCACCTTGCTTGGAGGCTGCACTGTGACAACTGCTTTGCTGCAATTGGTGAAGGGACATATGGAGTGGCACTGTTTGATCCAAACAGGCTGAGAGAAGGGAATGTTTGGCATTTTTGGGAGTGGGGCAAGATGTCCCTGCCATGCCTGGTGTAGTGTTGTCCCAATATGCTTTGCTTATAACTTAGTGCCTTCTCCTCCCTTCTCCTCTGCAGCAAGTGGAGGAATGTCCATGTGCTATTTGTGGCTTTGCAGCAGTGTCCTGGCTCCTTGTATGGATGAGGGTTGTCACTCTGCCGAGCGGGCTGTGCCTTCTGGGGTATATGCACTGTGTATTTATAGTGAAACCCTCACTTTCTAGGGGTTTGTGGTCGGTAGCAGTGCAAGGAGCTGGGCATTCTTGGGTCGTTTTGAATGCTGTTCTGCACTTAATCCATCTCAACTCTCCTTATGCTTGGAAAATAATTAGGCCTCTCAATTCACTACAAGACTGGCTTATTTTTAAACAGATTTTCAAGGCCAGGCTGTTTGGGGCTTGGAGCAACCTGTGCTGGTGGAAGGTGCCCCTGCCCATGGCAGGGGTTGGAGCAAGATGAGCATTAAGGTCCTTCCCAACCCAAACCATTCTGTGATTCTTAAGTAGCTGTGAGCAGCCATTGCTTCCTTCATCTCAGCTGGACTTGTCTGCTGTTTGACTTCTGATTAGTGCTTCTCCAAATCATCCAACAGTGAGGTGTCTGCTTTAGGGAACAGCTGAATTTCAGATGCAAAAGCAAGGATGTTTTTTTTCCCAGAGGACTCTCAGGTACCAGGCTCAGGCAGAACACTTCTGCCATGTGATTTAAGGCTGCTGCTGGATACACCTGTCCAGGAGGTTACTCATTGTGATATTGTGGTCATGAAAAGTTGTGTAGTTCACTGGTAAAAGGAGTTTGTTCAAAATCACTCGGCTGAATTATGTGGGATTGGTGCTCCTCGGCAAACTTAAATAAATGCTGCTGATGCTGCTGTTTGGAGGGGAAGGAAATGCATGGGCTGACTGGTGCAGGTGTCCTCAGCTGTCCTGGAACTAATTCAGTGTCTCTTTTCTCTCCTTAGTACTTTTGTCCATCTGTTCTCTGTTGTGTGATCCCAATCCAGATGATCCTTTAGTGCCTGAGATTGCACGGATCTACAAAACAGATAGAGAAAAGTGAGTATGGAAGCCAAAACCCATGGCATTTGACAGGGCAGAATCCACACTTACACAGGAAAGGGGAACTGAGAGGACCTGCTTCTTGGAAAAGAGTGACAGTGAAAAAAGGCAAATCAAAGCTCTAACTGTGGTCTTCTTAGAGATTTTTTTTTATTTTTTTCCTGGGATCTGTAGTGCCACCGTCTGAGCTGCTTTAATCCCATATAACCACCAGAGGGAGAGCAAGTTACTCCAGTGGGAGAATATTCCATGGCAGCTCTGGGTCTGGAGTCATACAAAGAAATAACAAAAACTCCCTGTTTTGCCTTCACTTGACAACACAAGGGAAGAACCAGTGGTGTAGAAGTGGGGCAGGAAGACTCTCAAGCAAGTGTAGACAAACTTCAGTGCTAACAAGCACTTTAACAGTTTAGAGATGTTGTAAACACTTCGTACCTCACCGTGCCCTTCCAGATCTGATCAGGGAAGGGAAAACAGTCCACAAGTTTGCTTTCTCTATTGCATACTTGAGAAGCCGTGTTAGAGAGGTTCAGGCATCCTGGTTTTGAGAGCTGTGAGACCAGCAGCACATATGTGGAGACACAATCAGCAGTGATTATTTGTAGTTTCAAGTGTGCAGGACTCCTTCCAATTTTTTCCAAAAATAAGGAAATAAATTTTGGGTTTCAACAGAAGGACTTGCTCCTCTGAGCAGTCTCAGTGCTCCTCAGGGTAGTCTCTGAGCAGTGATGTGAAGGAGAGAGTTAGTTCTGAGTGGATTGTCAGATGGTTTAAGCTAAAGAACATTGTCTACAGACTAAATTCTAACACCAAGCCAACTTGGTGTATGTAACTATAGGAAACTTCAGGCTGTGTCTTACTCTACAAATCCTGTGGAATATGAACAGCTTGCCTTCTGTTGTCAGAGAGAGGATTTCATCAGTGCAGTTAATCACACAACTGCTTTGTTTTGCACAAGTATCCTGAGCTTCCTCTGGCTGTAAAGGGTATTTGGGTGCAAAAGCTACAGATTTCCTGGGAACTGAATTATATTGTGCCTTCAGAATAAAAAGATTCTGATGGACAAATCATTGTGTCCTGACAGTCATCAAAATAGCCAAATGTGTAGGAAGAAATAAGGCTGTTGGGGTTTAGCAGATGAGTTGATGGCAGATACTGGGCTTAACTTTGAAGGGAAGCAGGAGATGGGGGAAACACGTTAATCTGTTTTCCAGAATGACCAAGTGAAACCCTACAGTAGCAGTTTCCCCAGGGACACAGCAGATGGGGCTGGGGGAGGCAGAGATAAAGCCTTCCTGAAAATCCTTTCCCCTCAGCCCTGTTCTAGCTCTGTTTTGTGCTTCCAATCACAAAGATCTCGTATTCTTGTTGTAAATATGACCAGGTATTTCTTTTCCATGAAGTACTGTGGGCTTCCTTGTTTCCCCTGTTTGCTTAATGTTTAATTTTGCTCTTAAATTTTACAAATTGATGATAGTACAGTGATTTCATGCCATGTGTAGACTAGAGTGCTGGAGCTGAAATACTGTGCAGATGCCATGTTAAGTAAATCCTCTTTTTATACATACAGGTACAACAGAATAGCTCGGGAATGGACTCAGAAGTATGCGATGTAATTAAAGAAATTATTGGATAACCTCTACAAATAAAGATAGGGGAACTCTGAAAGAGAAAGTCCTTTTGATTTCCATTTGACTGCTTTCTATGAGCCCACGCCTCATCTTCCCCTGTGCACATGTTTACCTGATACAGCAGTGCTGCGTGTTGTACATACTTGGAACAACAAACTAGAAATACTGTATTTCCCCGTACCAACATTGACTCCTAGCAGAGAAGTGTGTGTGTGAAAAGCTGGTTCTTCAGTCATAACTTTGTGAGCCTAAAAGCATTCCTTGATGAGTTAAATTGGGAAATCAAATGGGAATGGGGAGAGTTCTGGTGGGTTTCAGATTTTTTAGGGACAGTGTTGCTGATCCATGAAGGATTTTAAGTGGAATCCTTTTAAACTCATAACAGTTATGAAAAGCAAGGTGAAGAACTTGAAGCTGTTTCTGTATTCATTTTATTCTGAAGGACCTACACCTTAGGTAAATGTTATGACCAATGAGAAACTGTACCCACATCCTGTGTTTAAGGTCTAAGTTTAACCGGTCACCATTTAAATGGATTGGAGCTATTAGTGCATCAAGTGATGTTGATTTGTTTCAACTCTCTCCCTCCCTTCATACTTTTTTTGGTTTGTATGTGGTTTCTCAGTTAATACCTAGCTAATAGCTCTTATTTTTTCTTAAGTTTTTTAACTGCTTAGGTCTTTCTGGATGTAAGGGTAAAAAAAAAAAAATCCATATGACAGAAAACTTGTGTGTATTTAAAGACCCAGCTGCTCCCCTGGAGCTTGTACGTTCAAGAATTAATTAATCTGTGTAATAAACTGATTACTACAGTCATTACATATAACTTTGTGTGAATAGGCTTTTAATTTTCAGAGCAGTTTGTTACAGGCTTAAACTAACGGTGGATTTCTCTAAAAAAAACTTTTTGGGCTGAAGTTGTGAAGCAGTTTGGTTTGCATCACACAAGGCACCTGAAGAGGCAAACAGGAGCTTGAGCACTTAGATGAAATCAGGATGTGTAGTGTGCCAGGAACTTGACTGTTAAACCAAATAAGCAGTTTACTAAATGCGAATCAGAGTGACATTTTACAAAGCCTGATGGTATTACTCCCACTTGCATGGGACCTAACACAATGCATATGTACTGTAGGTAAGTGAAACCTTATGTAACTAAAAAAATGGATGTAAAAGGGTAAAAAAAGAAAAAAACCTACCAAACACATCAGCACAAACTTTCATAAAATGTAGCTTTTACATAATTACTTTGCACTAAACATTTGCAAATGTTCATACAGTTTTAAATTGTACTTGTATGTGTCTTTTTTTTTCTTTTTTTTTTTTTTTTTTTTTTTTTTGGAACAAAGTCTTCACTTGAATCTAGTGAAAAAATGTAGTTTGAAACTTTTCTTTGTATACAAGTGTATTTGCCAGCATCGTTGGTGTGACAGTAGGTGAGTCTGCAAGTTTATCTCCTCTTAGTAGAATTGTAACCCAAGCCATCGGGCAGGAGAGGCTGGAGCCGCTGGCTCTCCGGCCACAGGGTCTGTCCCAGCCATTCCCAAATGCATCTTGACACTCTTGCACAAACGAGGAATAAATGTCCACTGCTTTTGGTCTAAATCTGTTCCTCTTGTCTCATCTCTCGATGTCCTGGCGGCGCAGTGCTGGGCAGGGAGCTGTGTCCCTCTCCAGAGGCACGAGGACTCTGCTGGCGTGGGGACAGCGCGGCTGCAGGGCGGAGCAGAGCGTCGCTGGAGAAGGAAGGGAGCGCGTGGCCACGTGTCCTGGCTGAGGGACACTGTAGGGTCACAGGGGAGGGGGACAGATTGGTGTGCAGGGCTGCAAACCTCGGGCTGGGTCACCTGAAACTCATTGCACTCGTGTTATCCGCAGGGTGTTGGTGTCTGGACTGTCTGGAAAGCAGCCTGTGGCCCTGGATAACACCCGGGGCATCAAAACCGGAGTGTCAGCTGGTGGCTGCTGGTGTGTCTGGGGTTTGTGCCAGCCTGGCTCCGTGGCCTTGCCTTTCCTGACCTGTTGTGCTCCTGCTGGGCTCTCCAATACACCTTGGCTGTGGTGGAGTTGCCCTCCTGTGTTTTCCCATGGGGTCACTGAGAAGTACAGGGAGGGGGTTGCACTGATTGTGAACAGTTTGGGGGGATTCTCTTTAACTGCTTTGCAATTGAGCCACCCAAGAATGATTTTTGTGGCAGATCTGTCTGCCTTTGGAAATTGGCAGTTACTGGAGGAGATCAGAGACAGAGAGGAGGGAGCAGTGACAGCTGAGGGAGCTGAGGAGGATGGTTTCTCTTTCTTTGGGGCAGGAGCCACAAACAGGAGGCGACAGGACATTAATAAGCCACACTGCATTGAAACAGTCCCAGATCTGTAACAGCTTCAGCCTGGAGGATGCATTAAGGCATCTCGTGTTGGAATGAGCTCATTTGCAGTGAAGTGTTTAAACAGTTCTGACCTTTTTGCTGATGGCACAGTTGTGGTGTAGCAAAAGCAGGTCTGGTGAAGTTTAGATGGGAGGATGTGTTCTGTATGCCTCCTGTGGGCTGACCATTTGTTGAGGGTTGTACTGTGAACTAGATGGAGGAGCCTTTAGCATTTAACTGAAAACCTGACCCAGCTTAGCTATTTTTGGGACTAGAAACTTGCTCCTTTGATGCTGTGCATTGAGTATGTTCCAATGTCAAACAGCACATGAGGCCAGGGGCTCTGGTCATTGCCTTTCTAGGAGTTCTGAGCTTGTCATGTCTTCAACCTTTTCCATCCCTGCCCAGTTTTTAACCTTGATTTAGTAATTTAAGTTGCCTGCTTCCCTTTGCATGGCTTTCTTTGCGCTGGGCCTTCTGTGGATGTAGATTGTTCATGCGATTCCCTTTTTTCCTGTCATGTGCTAAGTGTGTTTTATTTAAAAATAGTGCTGGGCTGCTTAGAACCCCCCAGCTCTGGCAGCAAAGCTGGAACACTGTGCCTGGATTCGTTCCGTGTGCTCATCAGTGCCTGTCCACTGCTCGGAGTGACCCAGAGGAGGAATGTGATCCATGTATTTTGGAACCTCTCCTGGCTCAGCACTGAGCAGCCACTCGTCAGTGTGCAGGAGTTGGCTTAAACATCCCCGTGGCTCGGAGCCCAACCTCCGTGGACCTGCAGACTGGGATGGAGCTGATCCTGGGAAGTGCTGGAGACCTGATTACTGTGCTTGAAACACCCAGCTTGTCCTGTGGTAGGATGTGCTGCTGCATTCCTGTCATAGCTTTTGGGCAAGGCAAGAGGGATTTTGAAGAGTATTTTTAGTTATTCCCATGTTATCCCAATGCTTCCAAGTAAGCCGCATCCTGAAGTGTCCTCAGACTCTTCTGTTCAGTCTGCATCCATCAAATGATGTAGATAAACCAGCAGGGCTAAGTTGGGTATGATCTTGTGTCCTTAGCAAACTGTTCCCTGTCCCATGCCTCTGGAGGCCTGGTCTTTGCTGGTGTTTGGCAGCTATGGCTGCAGACGGCACTGCCTGGCTCTGCTTTTTGATGGTCTTGGTCATCTTCAGCAGCAAAACATCTCTAGAGCTGCTCTTGTTCCCAGTTCTGATGTACAGGAGAAGATGAGAATCCCGAGGGAAAGCTGATGGGAAGCTCTGGCCAGTGGAAGGTGGATTTCCTTGTGCCTGAGCAGCTCTTGCTGGGGGGAGCAAGGCAGGAGAGCGGGAGGTGCAGAAACTGCTCACAGTAGTTAATGTGTCACCTTGCTCTAAGAACCAGGATAACAAACCACCTCTGAGTGTGCTCAGCACTCCCATTCCAGGTGGAGGAGCCCTTGGCTAAGGCTCCAGGAATGCCAGCGCGTCCAGGCAGAGCTTGGAAGTCACCTGGGAGAACAAAAGCCTGGAGGTGAATCGAAGTGGCAGGAAGGCTGTCCCCATTAAATACAGAACCTCAGAAAAGTCTTCTCATCCCTGCAGCATCAGGGAAGCCTCCCTCCCTCTCCTGCAGGTAGCTGGAATGGAGTTTCATCCCCACAGTCACTGCTTCCTTCCATTCCGTGGCTCTTTGGGTAGGCTTGGAGCAGACACCTGGAGATCTCAGTTGTTTGGGTTTGGCAAATGTGGTTTCCTACAGGGAATGCACAGGGACAAGAGCATTGAGGGTGCCTGATGGAAGGTTAAAAGCAGGACAAATCCTGCTGTGCAGCTCTCGGGATGCATGGAGACCAAGCCCCGTGTGAGTGACTGCGCTGGGAGGCTCCGGGAGGGATCCCTGCAGCCGGTCCTCGCTGCCCCTCCCTCACCTGGAAGTGTGTGTGACTAGATCCATGCTAACACTGTCTGTACTCTTGTATTGTGTTGCAATTTGATCACCATTAAATAATTCCCTTAAACTCTCTGGCTTGATTGCTTTTTTTTCCTTTTTTTTTTTTTTTTTTTTTGCTTTACCTGTGCCTTTTGCCTGTTTATTTTGGCTCACGTTGCTTCCTTTCCTCTTATGGCTGCTCTGTCCCTTCTCCCTGAGGCTCCAGTCCTGCACTGTCCCTCTCTCAGCCATCTCCCGTTACCTTCATCTTGTTTTTTAGGCTTCCTGCACAGCCTGGCTTGCTCTGGCCTCAGGCAGTGCTTTGTGGGTGACCTGCAGTGGCCGTGGGGGTTGTTTGTCTTCATGCAGAAATCCCAATGCTCTCACCAAGCCCAGCACTGTCCCCTTCCTTCTTGGTAGTTGTGACTTGATAGAAAGTTCGTTGGTGCTCTGATTTCATCAGGAGCTGCTTCCAGCACCCCAGTCCTTGATCCGGCGGGCTCACTCGGGAAAAGCTGGGATCAGCTCTGGAGCCAGAGCACAAGGCACGTGGGGTGCTGGGGGAAGCCGGAGCTGTCTTGACTGTTGGTTCCCACAACTCATGGCTTTCTCTTCCCTGGATTTGGCACCCACAGGTTCTGCTTTATTGTGTTTCTGCCTCTCTGTGTCCACCCCCCTCCTTCCTGTGTGAGAAGATTTAGTTTTTATTGTTGTCTCGTCAGGTGAAACCACCTCGGGGCGAGTGGGGGTTGGGTGTATTTACCATTCTTGTCCTTTCATGAGCAAATCTGTTCTGTTGCTCAACTTTAAACGTTTCCTTAGGTTGAAAGAGCAGGTTGTTGGGGTACAGATAAAACTTGGCATTTTGAATAAGCAGTGAACTGGTGTCCTGAAGCCACAGCACCATACTCCAAAATTCTCTCTTCCCAGTGCCTATGGTCCCTGTGTCCAGCTGAAGCTGCATGGTCCTGCCCTCGCCCAGCCCCAGCTGCTGGAGATGGCTTGGGAGATCAGAGCAGATCCTGCTCTGCTGTTGGCCCTGGAGGAGGCATCTGGGCTGGCCAGGCTGGGAGAAAGGAACGAGCTGGCCTTGGACCACCACGGCTGGGAACAAGTGCCAATGGCAGTGTTCTAAGGGGGGGGGGAGCATTAATTCCTTGTTCTGATGGAGCAGAGGTAGACATGAGTGACTGCTGCAGAGCTCTCTGGCTGCCTTAAGCAAAACTGGTGTTTTGTGTCTAAACCCTCTCCTTGCTCCCTCCCCCAGGGTGCCCGAGGCAGTTGTGCTGTTTGGGAGGTTTGAGTCCCTGCCTTGTGGCTATTCTTGAGTCAGTGTTTAGTAAGTTTTATTGAAACAACCTCCCCTACAGCTTGGGATGGTGATTCTTTTTCTGCCCCCTGACCTGGAGCTCTGTGAGTCACTGCAGTGCTGCTGTCAGGAGCTCCTTGGGAGGTTTGTGCGTGGCCAGTTCAGCGTGGGGAGTGGGAATTCTGCAGGGTGTCAGGCAAACAGAGTTGTTTGGGTTGGAAAACCCCATAAGAACGAGTCCAACAGTTCCCCCAGCATTGCCAAGGCCGCCACTACCCCATGTCCCAAAGTGCCACATCCATGAATTTTTTGAGCACCTCCAGGGATGGTGACTCCACCACAGCCCTGGGCAGCGTGTGCTAATGCCTGACCACCCTTTCAGTGGAGATCTTTTCTCTAATATCCAACCTCAGTCTCCCCTGGCACAACTTGAGGCTGTTTCCTCTTGTCTTGTTACTTGGGAGAAGAGACTGAGCCCCACCTGGTTCAAACCTCCTGCCAGGGAGTTGCAGAGAGCAGAGGAGTCACTCGGTGTCACCAGAGCTTCCAGGAAAGGATCACTTGTACTTACAACTTACCCTTGGCTGTCACCTGCACGGCTGCAGGAAGGATGTCCCAACATGTCTGATCCCCTGATTAACCTTGTGCACGGCTTCCCTGATTTATCCCCTCTTTTCTACCCCCTTGCTTGACACCGTGTGGGATGACAGCTCAGATTTTCAGGAAAATGAGTGGCATGGAGCAGTTGGTGAGGATGTGTGAGCAGGGTGCTGCAGGCCAGTGAGGTGACAGCAGCTCCTGGATGTTCTTGTGTCCAAGCGGGTGCATGTGGGGACTCAACCTGCTGAGATAAGGGTGTGTGAGATAAAGCCCAGCCGTGGCACCTTGGGCCAGGTGAGCTTCAGCTGCGTGTTGATCCTGCCGAGTCAGAGATGGGATTGACCCTGCTGGATTTACCACTTGTGTAAAGCTCCGTGGGAGATTTTTCCTGTTGTAACCCTGAACACCAGCATAAAGCACTCAGTGTTTCAGCTTCCAATGCCTTCTTGGAAATTGCTGGTGGAAAAGCTGTAGAACTTCTCCAGATCCACGCTGGACGCCTCATGGGAGGATGGGTTTTTGCCAAGTGGGTTTTATTTGGTTTGTTGTGGGATAACTGTTCAAATCAGAGAATCATTTAGGTTGGAAAAGACCTCAGAGATCATCGAGTCCAACTGCTGCAGTCTGAGCTGACAGGTAAGCACAGGTTCTCTGTATTTATATGCTAAAGTCTTCCCTCATGTAAAATCCTGCCTTGGTCAAGTAACTCCACTCCAAAATGCTGTGTTGGCCTCTGTTAGGCACCCACCAGGAAAGCCCAAGTCCTTGTCCAGAGGCTTTTTGGCAAGGAGTGGTGACACAGCCCCAGCCCCAGGGAGGAGCAGATGGGGCAGAACTGGGAGCACCTCCCACCGGCAGTGCCTGGGGCCCAGTGCTGAGGGAAGGTGTCCTGTGTGGGAATGACACGGGATGAGCCTCAGGAAAGTGTTGGTGAGGCCCTTCTGGTACAAAACTAAAGGGGCTTTGAGTGCTCTCATGCATCCTGTGCCCTGGGGGGTGACTTGCATTACATCTCCATGAACTGAATGAAAATTCCTACTGTTCAGCCCGTTCCTCCTTTTTCCTGTTGTCCTTTCCCTTTTTCTCCTGGCAAAGTTGCCTCTCTGCCAGGCCATGTCCGTCCCAGCCCTTGCCTGAGCTGCATTAGCAGCATTTGAGCACTGATATCCTCTTGGCTGTGTAACCATTGTAAACTACTTGGTGTTTCTAGGTTTGGGGTTTTTTCCTAGCTCTGCCTGGAAACAGCTGTGCCATTCCCTTTGGTTGCAGGGTTGGTTTTTTTGTGGGAGAGGAACTGGAGCTGGTGCTGAGACCCAGAGTCCCCAAACCCCTTGGTGTAAATAAGGGATCTGCTGAATTCATGCCTCTTTCCTCGAGCCCAAGCCAAGCCTGCCCCTGAAGTGAAACTGCCAGACCCAGAAACTCTTTCCAAAAAGAATCTATCCCTCCTGCATTTGGGGACTGCTGGAAGCTCCAGGACTTCTTCAGGAAGCAGCAATAATGGACCCATGGAAATGCCAGGGTCTGAGACAGAGCTGCTGGGACCTTTGCTGAGCTGCTGGGAGGGCTGGGATTGGGATCACACCAGCCACGGTCCTGTGCTGGCCCTGGAGCTCACAGCCCCCTCCAGCTCCCTCAGACCCCCGCCAGGCAGGAGTGGCTGCCTGTGGCTGTGCCCAGGAGGAGGAGGGATGCTGGGGAATCTGTTCCCAGGCAGCTGCCTGCAGCAGAGAGGGCAGGAATGCTACTCTGAGCAGGGATGTGGCACCCTGGGCACGGTCGTACTTTCACCAAGGGCTGTGGGGGGGCTGCGAGGGACCCCTTGAGTGCTGGGGGGTTGCAAGGCAGAAGATCCCCCTGTACTTGTCCTGCTGGAGAAGCAAGGATGAGAGAATTGTAGTCACAGGCTGGTTTGGGGTGGAAGGGACCTTAAAGCTCCTCATGGAAGGGGTGGGCTGGGAGGGCCAGGGGAGAAGTAGCTGGACCTCCAGGGGAAAGAGCATTTATCACTCAGGTGTGACTTGTGAGGGCAGCTTTGGGCTTTGTAGCTGGGAGTGGAGCTGGGCACAAGGAGAGCCCCAAGCCGGGAGCTGGGGGAAGGTGAGGGGAACGGGAAGGCGGCTGAGGGACCGCGGGGTCCCCTCTATTCCTTCATTCGGTATGGGTGAAAAATACC